>WNWU01013629.1:5980806-6049280 GCA_012654045.1 Ptyas mucosa | reverse complement strand
AAAGAGAGAGACAAGGGAGACAGAGACAGAGATAGACCCAGAGAGAGAGACAGTTATGTTACTGGGTGGGAATGAGTGATGTCAAGTTGGCCATGCCCACCCAGGTTTTGTGGCTCCCAATGTTTTCTTTTCTGTGGGAAACAGATCCAAATGGCTCTTTGAGAGTTTAAGGTGCAGACCCCTGGACTATATGTATATATTTATGTTCTGTGTGTATTTATTTATATTTCTATAAATAGAAAAATGTATTTCTATATTTTTACTTAATAGCCTAACATTAATAGGTAGAACTTGTATTTTCTATCCATTTTATTTTTATTAATTAAAATTAATCTTTTTTGTTTCTATAATTCATGTTTTATTTTTAGTATCCTGTCACATATACTCACTGCATTATAGTAAAATATTTTATGCATTTATTGATGTTTTAGAACGCGTTTAGACTTTAGATCTTTCATTGCTGCTGTAGATCTTTCTGTAGACCTTTCATTGCTGCTTCCATCTAATGTCTTTTCTAAACAATGTCCGTCACTTTTTGAAAAGATTAGGGATATACAAACCTGCTGAATATGATTACTGTTTCCAAGACAACATATTGATTTCACTCCAAAGAATCTTCATGGAAATACTGTTTTTCTGATACAGCAAAAGAATGCTGCACAAGAATTTCATAAGAGAGGCCATGCTTTATTATAGTGACCAAACAGTTGGGGAACGGGCATGCAACTCAACAGTAAGCCACTACAGCAATTAGAGTGCTTTGCAAAAGGAAATGGTCATATGCTATTCCCTTAGATTTCTCAGAAGACAATAAATGAATTCATTCTGTCCATACTTCTTTAAACACCCCCAACTATTTTCTTAATTCCAAAATTAGGTCACGTAAAAGAATCTGTTCAATAATGCCGATGCTCTAGAATGGATGCACTTCCAGAAGGTACCAACTGAATAAGCCTCAGTTACCTGATTTAAATGTAAACTGTAGACTGTGTTTGCATATCACTAACATGCCAAACAAATGGCTAAGTACTATGTGTGAATCAGAGGCTATGGCATAACATCTTACAAAACCATACTTTCTGAAGCTCTGAAGCCCCATTCAGACATTTGTCTGGAGAGCTCAAAGTGGAATAAAAACAGATCACAGCTCTGCCCCACCACTCCCCAACCTCAATATATTCAGGCAGGAGGGGTCTAAAGAAGAAATTGTACATGTGTTCACTTAAATACAAGGACCACCATCAGCCTTTTGAAATCTACATTAAACAAACAAATTAAACAAACAATTGTATTCACATATAGTACTAATGGTTTTCCTTCTTTTCTGGAAGTGGCATATCTGTATTCAGCCATACATTTAAAGACTTTTCATTTCAGTGGATCCTTTTATTTTAAAAAAACATAAAGATTGAAAAAACAAATTAGTAATACTAGGCTACTAGAATTATGCCTAACAGGTAAGCATAATCTCATTCATGTCAATCAAAAGAATATAAAATGTTAAAAAGTCCGAAGTTCATTAAAACATAGGCCACAGTCCTACTGAACTAGACAGCATCAAAATGCCATGATAACCGAAAATAATAAATATGTACCAAAGTATTTAACTATTCTATATTTTTAAGAGACACTCCTTTTACCTGTCATCAAGGACAGTGATAAGTTCTCCAGCTTTAAATGTTAATTCATTATCTTCAGCAGCTTCAAAATCATAAATTGCTCGAACATTTCGCCCCTCATGTTTGTGATTTGTTGAGAGAGTTGTAGTGTTTGGATAAAGAGTAGAAAGTGGAGTTTGTTGTTGTCTTTGTTCTTTCAGTGATAATTCAATAGCTGTGAAGTAAAAAAAAACCACAAAGAAAAGAAATTCTCATTAAATTTATGCCGTTTCAGTTGTGTGCTTATTTGCATAATATATCCTTAAAAGTAAATAAAATGGAAATATTCATTTAAATAAGCCCAGCACAATTTATACTGAAGATACACAATTATGCCTACCAAAACAGATAAAGTTCATGAACTGATTCTCATGTCTGCATTTAATATTCTTTAATATACTGCATTTAAACCAACCTTTAGCTAAATCCTCTTCTTCTTTCTTATTTGCTACTGTTCCAGGATCTTTGGCTACTAGAGCTGGGCTTGCTTTTGCTTGTTCTGCAGCCTGATCAAAACATAGAGGAACAACACTTAAATAAATTTCAAAGAATCACTACAATATATTCAATCTATTAAAAATGGTCTCATTGTTTTCTTTAACGTATTTCCAATTGGCTTTGAAAAGTCAAATAGATCAATGGTCTATGAAGGGAGCATACTGTTCTAAAAAACACAATTCTGCAAATACCCACTCAGAAAAAAAACTACTTAAGTTTCAGTCTAAATTCATGGGTATGTATGCATGACAGGAATTGACAGAACTTGGTGTATCTGTTTGACATTCGTTAAACACGTTAACACCTAAAATATAATCTATATGAACTACGTAACTGTAACTTGTTCATTAATTGAACAAAAAAGGAGTCCTGGTGGCGCAGTGGACTAATTCACTGTTATTAAGATCAGCTGCTTGTAATTACTGCAAGTTCAAATCCCACCAGGCTCAAGGTTGACTCAGCCTTCCATCCTTTCTAAGGTAGGTGAAATGAGGACCCAGATTGTGGGGGCAATAAGCTGACTTTGTATAAATATACAAAAGTATGAAGGCTATTGCTTAACGCACTGTAAGCCACCCTGAGTCTCTGGAGAAGGGCGGCATATAAATCAAAATTAAAAATTAAAATTAAAATTAAAAAGCAGAATCTTTTTGCACTTAAGTATCTTTCTCATTATAAAAATATCACCTACGGATATGAATATGATACTTCATTATGTTCACTCCACTGATTTCTTTGTTGAGGTCAGGAAAAAATTAGTCTATAGTTGCTACAACAGGTCAGGCATGCAATCTTTCAAGGTTAGGGGAGAGTTCATGAGTGCTAGTGGTATTTAGGCTTCACTAGACATGCTTCTTCACCATTCAGGCTACATATCTCTGACAGCTTCTGGCACAGGATCAGTTTTAAAATCAATGGTCCTGAATATAGTAACAATGGCAAGTTTTACTGCTTGCAAAAGCACAAGCAGTGGTAAATTTTGTTAGCAGATTAGAAGATGTCAAGTTAAGTCTTGTCAATTCCTTCTTCAGTGATTGGGAATTCAAATGATTAGCATCTGAACATTAGGCAATTTGTATTATGAATTGGAGGATCTGAAAATCAACGTATTAGAAACCAAGTCGCTTGCCCTAGACAGAAAATCAATACAGCGTGAGCGGTTTACTTGGGAAATGTGTATGATAAATGAGGATAGGGTGAAGAATAAATAAATGCTGAACAAATACAAGTGAGTGAATAATATGAAAGAAGTATGTTGAAGTGAACCAGTTCTACAGAGATAATTAAATTTCATTCCTTTCATATAAAGGAAGAGTGAATTATGCAAGAGAAAGAGGAAGACCAAGGAAATCATAGTTAGATTTTGGTATAAAAAAAAACATATGGGTGATTTTGGACCAGTCGCTCTCTCTCAGCCAAACCCACCAGGGGAAAACAGGAGGAAGAAAAAATATTAGATATGTTCACCTCTTTTGAGTTATTTATAAAAAGAATAAAGCTGGAATAAAAATAAAATAAATAAAAATTGATGAAACCAATGAAGGCCAAAAAAAGAGAAAAATGTAGTTTAAAGAACAAAAGGTTATATATGAAATTTTATGTAGAAATGTACTAGAAATACAGAAGGAGTAGAAATGAAGGAAGAAAGAACAGTTTATAAGGATACAAAGATAATAGTTATTAGCACTTTACCTGTGAACCAATAACTGGAAACATGACACCCTGGTCCTTAAGGTTTTTTATCATAGCAGATATTAGACTAAGTTGAGGATCATTCTTGAATTCATCTGTCCATTCTACCATGAGTGCTTTTAACTTTTCACAGACCTTTGGATGACCCTGTGAAAAGGATAAAATATTTACTGTAAGATCATCAGACTCAGCCTTAGACAGGTATCACTGGACAAATGGACTAATTTCTAATAGCATTCAGAAGATACAAAACCGTTTTATTAAAAATGTTTTTGAAAATGTACTTTGAATCTCATGCAAACATAGAAACTTCTTGGCTATTCTTAAAAACAGCATTTTTTCAGGCTTCCAAGGGGGATTCAAAAAAAAAAAAAAAAGAACAGTTCATTTAGAAGTTTCATAAACTTTAATGACTGTTTTTTATTATCACAAAATTCTGTTTAAGTACTGCATTCAGTTAGTAAGAGTAGAGACAACATGAACATCATTTCCTTGGAAATGTATTCAGATCAATACAGTTTAGTATACACTGAGACTTCTGATAGCTACAATGAAAACATCAGAGGACTTTTTTCTGTCTTCCCTTCCCAACCTTCCCAATTATCCCTTCCCAATTACCTATTATAATTTAACAAAAGCATATAAGCACTTTAAGGACCAATTCATTTATCACGACATTAACTGTTGTGAATTAGTGCTCGCTTCAATATAAAAATGCTGATTATTTTATTTTCATTGAAAGACAGCATTCCTATGGTAATCAAATAGTTATTTATACTTATGTATATTATTCATCGTGAAGCATATCTATTTTTTATAGTATGATTCCTCTAAACTGACATCTGTATAACCAGTTTTAAACTATATTACCTTATTTAGCACATTGCTTACTTCACTTGCAAAATCTCTTGAACATACTTCCAAATGAAATATTTTACCACAATTTGAGACACATGCTCCAAGAAGCTAAAGAGAAGAGGGAAAAATCAAGATTAAGTATTTAACTATATAAATTTATTTTAAAATTTGCTTGAAAAATAAAAAGCCACGTACTGTCAATGCCTGCATAGCAACATGAGGATCCTTATGGTTCACCCTCTTCATAATAGAACGAAGACAGTCCTTAGGCCTGAAGAAATAAAATACATATTTTTAAAATCTATTGACCAAGGCTGGTACAGCCTGAAGGAGACAATTCCTAAGATACTCTGAAGTAAAGGCATTAGAGCACTTTATATGTAGGTTAAAAATAGCTCTCTGACTTGGACTCAGGAGATAATTGGCAGTCAGTGTAAGAAACGGGGGAAAAGCTGTTATGCTTGCATAGTAGTTCTTACCCATCAGCACTCCTGCTGTATTCTGCATCAACTGTGTTATTTTCAAACTAATCATGTGTACAGTAACCTAAGTGGATGGTGATAAATTCATAATTTATTGTTGCCAAAAATATCCCAGCCTAGGTAAAGAACCATTTGGCCCAACCAGCCTTAGCTCATCAAATGACATCCTGGCTGTGATTCCTACCTGACATTCCAGCAAGAGAGAAGTTCTGGATGGACCTTCCCCTGCAGGAGAAAAGTGACTCCATCCAAAGCCAACAGATTTGAAGCCAGATGTTTTAAGACAAACACCAATTACCTCTTGCTGGGAGTTAGTTTCTATCCATCTAGACCTCACAACTTTCACACTGTCAAATTGGCAAGGTAATCCAGACAAAAAACACACCCAGAAGTACTAGCAATAGCAATAGCACTTAGATTTATATACCACTTTATAGTGCTTTACAATCCACTTTAAGCGGTTTACAGAGTCAGCCTATTGCCCCCAACAATTGGGTCCCCATTTTACCCACCTCGGAAGGATGGAAGGCTGAGTCAACCTTGAGCATGGTGAGATTTGAACTGCTACTAATTCTAAATTTATTGTAATATTACGTTAACAGCATCTGCAGCATAACCTGAAGTAGTAGATGTTCAATTGAATACCATCAGTGCACAGTTAATACCTCACCCTAAAACAACATATGACCTCTTCCAAATGTCTTATGGATGCTGATTTGTAGTGAGGAGAAACAGAGTCCTGTTGCAACACAGACAGGAGCACTTAGTAATAGAACTGCTTTTTTTTCTACCACTGCTGACTGGAATTGCTATTATTAAGGTAGAAGTGAACCACTGCAGAAACATTCCTCCAACTCCCAAACCCCACAGGTGGTCCAATACGATAGCATTGCTGTCAATATCAAAAGCTGCTGAGAGATGTTTGGATGAATGGCGTTATTTTCCCACCAGCTAGATCCCAACACAGCCCGTCTACCAGAAAGCAATGTTGTTTTGGTTCTGAATCCAGATTTGAAGGAATCCAAATAATCTGCTTCACCTGAAATTCAAACGAATCCCAAGCAACATCTCAAAATTCTGTCCAAGAGGTATTTAACTTGAGTGAATATGAGAAAATGTATTGGGGAGGAGACCTAACAAATACATCATAATGAATAGTGAAAGAGACTTGGAAAAAAGGCCCAGAATGACCAGCAACTGCTTTGCATACTGTAGGATAAGACTGGATATGCTTTGTCAACAGCGGGAGAAAGACCGCAAAAGTCAGTGGATACAGCAGGTTTGTGGAATGCAAGATGTCAAGGCAACTGGCACTATTGTATTATGGTGGCACTAACTGTAGTCTGAGGCTTGAGGCAGCATTTCTCAGAGACAGTAGCAACAATAAGGATGAATTAGAGGCCTGGGGCAGTGGAAGCTGCTGAAGATCCTGGGCTTCCTCTTCAGTCCCAGCCACTGTGCTGCCAAGTGTTTCTGTGCAAGGCAGCCAATAGAGCATGGAAGCAGGGTGGGAGATAGGAAGGTGGGAGAATTGAAGCACCCTTGCAGCTGTAAGTGCAAGTTCCTGGATTTTGATCACATGATCTTAAAGGTGCTGCAACTGTCATAACTTTGGGCATGGGTTAGAAGTCCACTTTTTTCAGCAGCCCTGTAATTTCAAACAGTCATAAACCAAGTACTCCCTGTAGAGACTTCTACTTTGTATATTCAGGGTAGTCTGATGGAATATACAGCTAAAAGGGAGAGGGAGTTGTCTGCAGTAACACTGCAGCTTCCCAAAGAAGTGACAGCACATTTTAGAGAAGGGGCAAGGTAAGAGACTGTTCCATCCCAAACAAAATGAGGGAGGAAGAAAAGATTCAGGGTAGCCACATCCTGGAATCTGCTAGGTATAAGTTAGACGATTATAACTTTAGTCCAGCAAAGTGTAAAGCTTATTTGCTTACACTATTAAGTGTAAGCAAATAAAGAACTGAGATTATGTTAACATGTAGTATCACTGTGGTGTAGATACTGAAACCTAGAATTTGTGAGTTCTAGTCCTCCTTTAAGCATGAAAGCTGGCTGGATGACTTTGGACCAATAGCTCTCTCTCTCAGCCTAACCCACTTCACAAGGCTATTATTGTGGAGAAAATAGGAGACAGAAATATTAGCTATGTTCATATACATATAAATACACACAGGTATAATCAAAATCTAATAATGATATAAAAATGCAGTATTTTTCATCAAGTATCAATATTTAGCAGAAGGGAGCTATAGTTTAATTATACTGCATATGAATTATCTTTATTTGGTGGTCTCTATGTTTTGTAAATTGCTGCATCATTCTGGCACTCCTAATTATAAAATGTAAGCCAAATAACATGATCATTTCACACTCTATTGAACTGCAATCTTGTCATATTCCGGGCAGTAGTCTCCATTATACTTTCTACAAAAATAATTAGAAGAAAAAACAATGGTAAAAGAATTATGTTCTTATTTTATATGATAAATGAAGGAAGGCATTTAATAAAATGAATATTTATCATTACAGCCATATATTTTAAGACAGTATTAGAGAATAAGGCATATAATACAATATATTAGTTCAAATTTATTTTGTTATTTGATGGCAATCATTTCACTCTGCTTTTCTACTAGTTAATTGAAGCTTATTTATTTAATTAAACAAATAATTCAATTGCACATAATTTAAAAGTCTTATTTGAAAAGCTAAATTTTAATTTTGCTTAGTTCAGGGACTCAGTAGATCTGAATGTAACTGAAGGGCATAACAACATTGAATCATCATAACAACATTGAATCATACTGACTAACACAAGAGAATCTTAAAGCAGAAGTAATATACAGCAGATCAACAAATGCCTCAGTATTACAGCCTTGTAGTAATAACTACAATAATGTTACAGAAAAGCAAAAAATGTATCAAGATATATATACTAAATTATATGACAACTTTGGTTTTCTAAGTGTTGGTTTATTTAGTGCAAGACTTAGAAAGTTATTTTTATATAAATGATATGCTTCCAGAACGTCCAATTTTTTTCATCTAGAACTATTTGTTCATAATTTTAAAGTGTTTTTCATATTCTTCTAGCCCTTTAACCTATTTTAAAAACAACACACATTAAAAGCTATTGTATTACTTTTTTTATTTAACATTTCAAAAATAACACTAACTATGGTTATCATACTGGAACAAATATTGTATGTACATTTCAATAATCTAAAAGTTTGAATCAAGTCATAGAAATCAAGAAGACATAATCTCAGGCTAAATTAAAATAATGTCAACAAATAAGTCTATTATTATACAGAATGACAGCCTGCAGTTAGAAAATAAAATTCAAGTAGTAATTTCAGATCCGAGTCTTTACCCTGCTAAATGAAACTTTTAAATTACTAAGCCTTAAATATGACATTACATATTACACAGTGCTTCTAAAAGTTTCCTTATTCATAATTTTTTTTCAAATAAATAGCGTTAACTTCTTGTTTCAAACAAATTCAAGTACAAGGAAATTAACACAGTGTTACATTTTTGATACAAACTAAAACATACAAATTCATTAAGGCAAACTAAATGAATAAAATTGGTTTATATCTGTGTCCAAATTGTTCATGAAATTAATCAAAATTAAAAACTGAGGAAAATCTAGTGCTACTACATAAGCAATATTTAATAATTACAATAAAAGTTTTTAAACCTACATTATACAGGACAATGAAGTAAAAGAACAAATTAGAATACTTACATACCAAACAATTCTATTAAAATAAATTGTTTGTTTTTAATCTGATTTCCAAAATGTTATTAAAAGGATTGGGTACTTTTATAAAAACAGAATTAAAAGTAATTTTATTTTATTTGATACAATTTTATACATCAGGTAAAAATATTTTAGCAGCCCACCAGAAAAAACAATACCAAACTGTTCAATCACTTCAGTGCTTTGATTATGATAATAGATGCCAACTCTTAGAATTCAGCTCTTAAGAGATCAATACTTTCAGAGTACTGAGATCGGTACTTTGGAAATGCTTAATTTCAGAGATCGGTACTTTGGAAATGCTTAATTTGAAAATAACAACTAATAATTCATCTTATTTACAAGATCAACTGCAATTTGAAGAGTACATGAGTACTGTCATAAATGAAAGATACAATTATGGGCTATCTAATGCAGGCCTTAATAAAATATTATATTATTAGCCACACACAATTCTACTAAATGCATTCTTAAATTTCCTATCCTTCTGCAAAAAAAAGCTAAAACTATAAATAATTTGCAAACCTGAGCATCACCACATATAATTTTATGTTTGCCCCAAGGGGTGCCTTACACATTTTAGACTTCTAGGCTCTTCATTTCAAATATTGCCAAATTAATTCAAACAAAATACTTACCCAGTCCGTGATTGTCCAACTTTATCACAGATATCTAAAATGAGTCCCCAGTCTTCAGCAGTATTCATTTCACTCGTTGCTTTCTCTTAACAAAAAGAGAAGTGAAGTATGAGTAAAAATTTAATACCAAAATTTGTGCTGAATTACATACCGTAAGTTTTAAGTGGATATAAGACATTCTATTGTTAAAAGATGATAAAGTTTTCTTTTAAGCAGGCATAGCCTTTTTTTACTATTTTAAGATATACTTGTAATGTGAACATATTTAACAGCAGAATTTCATTACTGAAAACATTAACACATTGCTTCATCAAGTTAACACATTTATGCTAAAGCTATTACTGTATATCTTACAAGCCAGTAATAGTAATTTGTTTCTCATTGCATGCTCTGTATTTGCTTTTAAACATAATTTAGAACTATTCATAATTTCTGACTTCTAAGTCTAAGCTAGGAACAATACAAAAAGTGGGTCTTTAGTTCACATAAATAATGGGGAATAAGTGGCAATAGTTGTGAGTGCTCTGTAGTTCTTGCCACAGCTGTCTTTGCCATCTGTTGTAATCATGCTTAATTATACAGTCTAAATCCAAAGCCTGACAATTTAAACTTACATGTCACGCTGAGCTTGCCAATCATCCCCATAATACAACACACCTTCTAAAAAATATTTTTGTTTGATTTTTATCCTACATTTCTATTTTGTAAATACTTGTCCAAGTAGGGAGACTACATACCATTTCACATTACCAAAACCTAAGTAAAGATGCTACATTAAAACTTAAACTTTAGAACTTATCTGCGCCAGGGAATTGCATGTGCAAAATATAATTCAAATTACCAGTATATACTGAAAAAACTTTTGCAATAATGGATCAAACATATTATACTAACTAAAGTTTTATTTGTAAAATAGATTTGATAGAGTCAGTTTGGTGTAGTGATTCAAGATATCAGGATAAAAACCTTGAGACTGTGAGTTCTAATCTTGTTTTAGGCAGACAGTTGGATGCTCTTGAGCCAATACTCTCTCTCAGGTCTAGGAAGAAGGCAATGGCAAATCACCTCCAAAAATCTTCTCAAGAAAACTGCCGGGATTAGCCCAGACGGTAGATAGGAATCAACACTTAATCAGAGGTGCACATACTGTGTTTCCCTGAAAATAAGACCTTGTCTTATATTTTTTGAACCCTGAAATAAGTGCTTGGCCTTATTGACATGCCCGCAAAAGCCCGATTGGGCTTATTATCAGAGGATGTCTTGTTTGGGGGGAAACAGGATAGATGCACACAACATATAATTGCCAAACTGAATATCTAATATCATTATGCTTCTATATTTAGCATGATTTTACCATTACTGTTCCATATGCTAATTTGTTTTATTTATTAAATGTATATGCAGCCTATCACACTGTCAAGCAACTCTGTATAGCATACAGCTCTATAAAAATAGAGACAAAAATATTAAAATAAAAATGCACAGTAATAAGTAGGAACCAGAACACAATGGAGTGGGAGTGGGATCTTCTTCCTATAATCTTGGAGAATCTCTGATTTTTCAAGAAGGATTTTATGAATTATAATGCATACAAATATCTATTTCTTTCTAAAATGATTTTTTCTTACAGTCAGCTAACCATACAAAAATATTTAAAACATCAAAAAAAGAAACAAAATGTGTCTTAAAAGATCTTAAATTAACTTGCAGAATATTATATTTTCATGCTACTCCTCCTAATTAAAATATAAATTATTATAGCTTTACAGGCACAAGAAACACAGAACTTTAATTAACCTAAGTATGGTAATCAATGATATGAATCCAGCTATTCACAGTGGTGCCTAAGCATAAGGAAGTATGCAACTTAGTAGGATATGCAGAGCATCACATTGGTCTAGTGGTTAAGGCACCAGGCTAGAAAGCAATAGACCATGAGTTCAAATCCTCCCTTCGCCATGAAACCCAATTGTGTGACCTTCAGGAATTCCTTCACTTTCTCTCAACCCAACTTGCTTTACAGGGTTGTTGTGAGGAAAAGAGGAAATGGAAGGTGAGTTGTATATGTTCACCATCTTGAGTTATTTATAAAAATAATAAAAGTGGGATATAAATAAATATGTAAAGCCATAATACATAATCAGTCAGCATTAAAGTAATTAAATCAAATGCTATTCATAATGTACATCTTCTATATGCCACTTCTAGTTAGTATCTTTTCAATTTTTAGTTTGTTACAATTGATATATAAGATTTTTAGACTGAATAGTATTTAGTCACTATCTTATAAGTGAAGGATACTGAGAGACAGAAAGGAATATAATGGACTTTCAAGAAAAGTCTTGCTACATTACAATCAAAACTATTTATGTCCTTCATTTTAAAATACTTTAATGCTGTAAGAATCCTGCTGCAACTGTAAACATGGTAGCAGGAAAAATATTAAAGTATAGCTATGGTTTGCTTATGCATGTATGAATACTCCATCTTAACCGATAAAGAATGTCATTATTATTCCCTTATTAAAAGACAAGTTATGTGAGCTATGAATGTAAAAATCATAGTTATTTTAAATTATACAGGTAGTCCTTAACTTATAATTATATAGGTAGTCCTCAACTTATAATGCTTCATTTAGTGACCATTCAAAGTTACAACGCAATTGAAAAAAGTCACATAATTTTTCATATCTACAATCATTGCAGCATCCTCATGATCACATGATCAAAATTCAGATGCTTGGCAATTGACTCATATTTACAATAGTTGCCATGTCTTGGGGTCACATAAGCATATTCTGTGACCTTCTGACAAGCAAAGTCAATGGGGAAGCCTTAACAAGTGTGTTACTAACTTAACTATTTCAGTGATTCACTTAACAACTGTGGAAAGAAAAGTCATAAAATGAGGCAAAACTCATTTAACAAATGTCTTATTTCGCAACAGAAATGTTGGGTGCAATTGGTGGTTGTTAAGTCAAGAACTACCTGTACAGAAATGGCAAAAAAAAATTTTTTTTTAAATGTGTACCTTACTTCAGCAGTCCCAACCTTTCCGGCACCAGGGACCAGTTTCAGAAGAAAAACTGCCTTCCATAGACTGAGGGAAGGAGGGGTTGCACACCACCTCAATCCCGCACATGCGCAGATGAAGCTTTGCTTGTTCGTCTGGCCCATGTGTGACCCGAAACCTAAGAGGTCATGGTCCAGTACAGGTCATGAACCAGTCCATGGGCTGGTGGTTGGGCTTTTGTTTGATTTCATGAAAGATAGGAAAGTTGATGGAGAAATTTAAAGATGTGGAAATTCCAGTAGAAAAGCAATATGTGGTTTGTTACTAGGAATAGTTTATTGAACTAAGTCAGTGATGGCAAACTTTTTTGCCATCACATGCTAAAAGCAGGGAGAGCATGGGGTATGTGTGTGTGTGTGTCACGGCCCGCCCCCCCTGCATGATCCCCCTGGGCTCCCCCTGCTTTTGGCATGCGATGGCACAATGGGTCCAGTAGGCCTGTTTTTCGCCCTCCCAAGGCTCCAAAGGCTTTCTTGGAGCTGGGGAGGCTGAAAACGGCATTTCCCCCCCCCCCAAGGTCCTCTGGAGGCCAGAAAGGGCCTGTTTCCCGACTTCTAATGGGACCAGAAGGCCTGTTTTTTGCTCTCTCCAGGCTCTAGAGCCTTTCTAGGAGCCTAGGGAGGGTGAAAACAGCCTTCCTCACCCCCCAGAGGCCGGAAACAGCCTTCTTTCCTGACTTCCGGAAGACCCAAAAATCAGCTGGCCAGTGTGCTGGACCTGAGCTAGGGCAACGCTCGCATGCCCACAGATATGTCTCCATGTGCCACCTGTGGCACGTGTGCCATAGGTTCGCCATCACGGAACTAAGTCATATATAGCTGTGTGCTTCTGCACATTATGTTGTATGAAAATAAGAAGTGGTTATGCCGGAAGAAACATAAAAGTTGTATGAGGTGGGAATGGGTGACTTGAGATATATGTGTGGTGGATACAATAAAAAAAAATGAATGGATATTGAATGAATGTGAATAAACCACAAAACTGAATGACCAATAAGAAAGACCTAAGTGATCTACTCAAATTGACAGAATGAATGAGCATTGAATAGCAAATGATATAGTCAGGAAAAGTAAAAGGCTTGAGAGGAAGGGGGAAAACAGAAAAATCATGGTTGGATGGAGTTAATTAGCTTCTCAAAAGAAAGAAGTGAGATGTTTAAAGAACAAAAGACAGTTTATGAAGCAGTATATAGATGTGGTAAGGTATATAAATGTGGTAATTATCTTTTGCAAAAATAGAGAGATGTCAAGAGATATAATAAAAAGTATAGATTTAGCTATATCTCCTTCTTTTTTACTTATTCTATGCCTTAATTTCTAATCTTGAAATTTCAAATATTTAAACAGCTCATTATAGGAGGAAGGTATAGGGAGGTGATTTGAAAAGCTTACAAACAAAAGCCTATGCCTAAATTCTTTTAAAAAATCCTGACAGGAAAGTAAAATGTAGATAGGAGAATATGATCTATGAATGAATTGCTTCTCTAGCAGCTTGATAAAACAAGGCAGGGCTTGTCAAAACATTCATTGTGTCACTCCGAGAAGTCATCCTTGAATTTCTCTAGACTTTAATACAAATGAAGCATTTTCCATTCATATATTGTTTCAGTTTACTGCATATTAACTAAAGCAACCTTGTGACAAACACGTCACAAGTTCCTATGAATCACTGATGACTGCAACTAATGAAGTTATAAACAGAATTAATTTTATTTCATATTTGTTGAATATCCTTCATGCTTTGTTGGTGACAAATTACAGTGCATTTCCATTCTGTCTACATATCATATAACTTTAAATTTGAAGATTCTTAGTATTAAGCTTTGTATGGAAAAGATTTTTCCGAATCAATCTCTTGAGATATTTTGGCAATGTTGACCAAGGATAATATGTTGACTCAAAAGACTAGATTGCCTACTCTGTCTTAACCTCTGGACTCCCGGTTCACATCTTTCTCTTGGAAAAAGAAGAGTTATTTAATAATTCACTGCAAATAAGCAAATCATTTTTTCAATATAACAACACAGTTGCACTGTATAAATTCTTACACCAAAGGCACTAATAAAATATGAAAATGATAAATATCCTTGTGGTTATAATATGCAATGATTTAATGTTGGTATAGTTCTTCATATATTTCAGGTTAAAAGCTATTTCCAATCATAGAGATGAAAGACTACGTAAGACAATAGCTATTTCATTATTATAAGGCTTTCCTCATATTTGTTTACAACAGAAAAAGCCAATAAGTCAATATAACGGAAAACCATTAATATCGAATAATACTCAAGCATGACGCTGAGGTTGTATCAGCTTAAAAAGTTCCTGAAAAGATAGTTAAAAGGCTCAAGAGAATACCCGTTTTCCCCCAAAATAAGACATCCCCTGATAATAAGCCCAATCAGGCTTTTGAGCACATGGCAATAAGCCCAAGCGCTTATTTCAGAGTTCAAAAAAATATAAGGCAGGGTCTTATTTTTCAGGGAAACAGGGTAACTAAAATATTATTATTTAAAAATTGTCAAAAGTACAGTAGGTACTACATTTCCATTTAATGTTTCTAAACCTAAGACCAGACAGATCAAAATCCCATGTGGTACATGGCACTAAAATTAATTACTGGAGCTATTATTTTGGGAGAATGGTGTTTTGTAAAGGTAGTTAATTTGTGATCACCCTCAATTTGCGGGGGGGGGGGGGGGGGGGGGGGGAGAGGGGGATGTTGGGCGTTACAGCAAGACCCAAAACAACCTTAACAACACTTATTTGTCAAGTACGTATTAGATTTTATATATATATATATGTATGTATGTATGTATGTATGTATGTATGTATAAGCATGAAATGAATACATAAAATGAATACAAATAAAGAGAACATTAGGACAGGGACGGTAGGCACGCTGGTTCGCTAATGCACGGTCTGAGGTAGAAAATAAAAGATAAAAGGGAACTTTCTCGATGTTCCTTCATGTTTTTAGCTTTCCCCACTTCCGAAGACCCCCGAACGGCGGATGAAGGGGGCTGAAGTTAATGATTCTGAAGGGCACCGTGTCAGGGAAAGGTGGATTTTAAAGACAGCTGGACTAATTCAGGGGACTCAACCCGCTTTGCTCCAGTCCCCGGGGCAAAATCCAAGCCAGGGAGGAAGGGAGAAGAAGCGGTCCCATTGTGAGGGGGAGTGGGGGGGGGGGGGAGATCAGACGAGCGTCGCCTAGGGACGGGGGGGAGAGCTGGGCGGGCGACGGCGGGGGGGGGGGGGGGGGGGGGGGGGAGGGAAGTGTCCAGGAAGAGGACCGCTCTGGACAGGGCCCAGGCTGGCGTGACGACAGGTGGGCCTCCTTCACCCACTTACCCACATCCTGATCGAAGGGGTTGCTGGTAAAGAGAGGCATCTTTCCCGGGTGGGCGAGCGGCTCAGCAAGGCGAGTAGCGCCCGCTCCCCCCACCCCACCGACCTCGTGAGGTAGGATAGAAGACGGACGCCGACGACTCGACTCGACCGAAAGCACCGACGACCCGAAGCGGACCAAGCTCCGCCCCGCACCCGCTCCACGCTCTTCTCCCGGAGCTCCCCCCCCCCCTTTCTCTCTTTCGCTGCTTGGCGCTTCAGACACCGCCTCCGTGGGAACCGGCCACGCAGTGCGCGTCGGGAGAGAATAAGAGGTGTCTTCCGCATTGCCTGAAGTCCGGCATTTCAGTTGCCGAGGCTCAGGGGGGAGGGAGAGTTTTACGCTTTTCAACAGGCTCCTCCACATTTCAAAATTATTTGCGTGAGGGCATAGGGATACGCGGGTGAAGTGAAATATTTAATAATTTCAGGCTTGGTCAGGGCAAGAGCCGGGGGGCCTTCCAATGAGGCCCCCTCGGGCAGAAAACCATAGAGATGGAAGGGCCACTTGGGCAGTAGAGTCTAGGTTTTTGTTTTTAAAGCGTCAGCTGTAGATGAAGCTAAGAATAGAGAGTTGGTAGACCTAGGGACCAATTGTTCGAACAGATGAGAAGAAATTTGAATCAAATCTTTTTACTGTGTGCTTTAGGAGGGCCTTACTTGAAAGAAAAAAAATTTTTAAAGGACGTTATTATAACTTAAATGGAATACTGGAGGTCTTATGGCTCTTATCTCAAAGGATTGTTAGCCACACTTGGAATACTGTACTATAATAGATTTCAATTATGGGAAGACAAATTCCTAATTGCCTATTAAGAGAAATTTTGAATGAAATCAAAACTTTATTCCAGCTATTAGTTCAGCGAGGACTACAATAACAATATGTCAACCTAAAATTACTAATAAAATAATAATTACTAATAAATCTAAAATGTAATAAAATACAATAGCAGTAACAGGAATTCATTTTTTAGATTTTTATCCTGCCTTTCATACATGAACTCAGGGCAATAATCCTATCTTTCCTACAATGATAATCTTGACAGCTGGGCTGAAAAAATGACTGGCTTGGTCACACAATAAGCTTCTGCAGTTAGCTGTAGATTTAAAATCTGGTTCTCATTTATAGCAATCCAGCTCCGCCATATCCCATTAGCTGTACCAATTCAACAATGGAACCAAATAACCAGAGAAGTGGTTGGCTCTCCCTCATTGGCCATGGAAAGACTTTAACCTTTCAACAAACACTATGCAGCCTTCTGTCTGGGATGCTTAACTCTGGATTCTTGCATGGAATAGAGGAATGTTTTTATTTATTTACAAATCAAATTTATATCTCTGTCTATCTCACATAAAGTGGCTCTTGAGTGGGTACAAGTGAAGTAAACAACAAATATAAAAACAATGTATATAAAATCCATATCGAAAGATAAATTCTGTATAAAAACAAATATGCAAACCCTAGGCAAAGAGGATAAAAATGGTCACCTAAGAAATAGTGCAATCTAGGCATATTTCCGTAGCCCCAAGCCAAATAATACAAGCTTGTCTTAAGAGACTTCTGGAATGTCAAAAGATATAGAGCTGATTTAATCTCAGGGCTGGGGGCAAGAAACTTCCATAAGCAGGTTCTGCAATAGCAAAAGCAATACTCCTAGGACCCATCAAATGTAGGTAAGCCGCCCTGAGTCTCCGGAGAAGGGCGGCATATAAATCAAATAAAAATAAAAAATAAAATAAAATAAATCCTGATATCTAGCTCTGAGCTTTGCCAGGAAGGCATTAGCATTCCCTAATTCCAGCACCCCTTCCAGCGCCAATCTGCAGCTTCCCCCTTGAGGTTGATGACAATGGCGTTGGGTTGGGTTCGTCAGTTGGAACCTTGACATTGTTTTGGCTAATCTAGAGAAAAGAAGGACTGGGGCTGATATGATAGCAGTATTCCAGTATTTAAGAGGTTGCCACAAAGAGAAGGGGGTCAATTTATTTTCCAAAGCACCAAAGGGCAGAACAAGAAACAATGGATGGAAACTAATCAAGGAGAAAAGTAACCTGCAACTAAGGAGAAACTTCATAACAGTGAAGGCAACTAACCAGTGGAACAGCTTGCCATCAGAAGTTGTAGGTGCTTCATCACTAGAAGTTTTTAATAAGAGATTGGACAGTCACTTGTCTGAAATGGTATAGGGTCTCCTGTTTGAGCAGGAGGGTGGACTAGAAGACCTCCTGCTCTATTCTGATTGAAGTTGTGCAAAAGACCTCCTAGCCATAACTTCACTTGCTCATTGAGCAGGAGTTGTGAATCTAAGAGACCCCTAAATTGCAATGCAACACCATCTAGCACCAAACCATAGTCCTGGAATCAGTGGCCCTAAAATTTAGAGTTACCCATTCTTGCAAGAATTCAGCTGAAATCTTTAAAATGTAGACTTCAAGAGGAAAGGAGAGAATACTGATGGCTGTGGTACTCAACATAGTAGGGGCCAAGGGTGGAACGTATCCTAAAAACCTTTCCAGTTCTACTGTGAGATGGACAGCATATACATTTAATTAATAAATTGAATGTTTCATTTCATTGCTTGTTACTTCGCTGTTAACAGGGTACCTGTCAGGCACAATGGATCAGGACCATAGGCTAAGTTGTAATTCTGAAATACTACCAAAGTTTATACACAAATATATAATCAAGTAACAGACAGCACTAAATTGGTGCTAGATAAAAGTCAATGGAATTCAGGGGATGGGGGGCTGGATTTGGATCTCTTGTGGCAAGACAGGGACTCTAAACTGATGATACATTTAACTCCCTCACCTGCTCTGTCTGTTCTTCTCGTACAGCAGCATCAATTCTCTTCTAATTCATCTTTCAAACCCAGTGACAGGTTCAAAGCTGGCTTTGAAACAGCACAGAGCTAATCTATCTACTTTAAGAAATGCAGCAAATTTAAGAAAGTATAGTGTACTTGTTTCCTTATTTATCTTCTTCTCTAGTTATCTTTATGATCAATTTAATGTAATAATGAAAATGCTTGGCAATTTCTGAATTTCAAGGAATGTGGCTGCAGTGTCTTTTCACTATGAATGATCTTTGATTAATGATATTTGGCATCCTTATCAGTAAAATAATTCTGTTTTGCACCTCTATAAAATATGCCTATGATGGAAATCTGTTCCCTCAATATTCTAAATGGATGGATGGATGGATGCATAGATAGATAGATACTGTATTGTTCAGATTGTAAGACACACTTTTATGTCTCCCCAAAGAGGTGAAAATGTCTGTGCATCTCATAGACCAAATATTGCTGAAGCCCTGCCCACCTGACAGCTGTTTATTGGCCTCCCTACGACCTGTAAGGGCCTTTTTTCAGCTTTTTTCTGGCCCATTTTCAAGGCTTTTTGGCCCATTTCTGAGGCTTTTTTTCAGCCCATTTTGGGGGATCGTTTTGGCCCATTTGTTCAGCTTTTTTCAGGCCATTTTCAAGGCTTTTTTCGGCCCGTTTTAATGGGGGTTTTTTGACCCATTTTCAAGGCTTTTTGGAAAAAACGGGCCAAAAAAAGCCTCAAAAACAGACTGAAAAAACCCTTGGAAATGGGCCAAAAAAGCCCCCCAAATAGGCCAAAAGAAGCCCCGAAAATGGACCAAAAACGCCCCCAAAAAGGAGGCCAAAAACTTTTTTTTATTGTTTTGCTCTTCTAAATTTAGGTGCATCTTAAAGTCAGGTGCATCTTATAGTCTGAAAAATATGGTAGATAGATAGATGGGTGGGTGGGTAGGTGGGTGGATGGGGTGGGATCAGGGGTGAAATGCTCCCAGACTGGATCGCCCGATCCGGTAGCGATGGCGGCAGGTGGTTTGAAGAACCGGTAGCAAAAATCCCTGTGCTCCCCCCGCCCAGCTGAGCTGCATGACCATCAGAGGCTTTTTTTTTACTTTTAAAAGCATTTTTTCTACAACCTCTTCCGAAGAAAAAATGCTTTTAAAAGTAAAAAAAAAAAGCCTCTGATGACTGCGTGGCTCGGCTGGGATCGTCAGAGGCTTTTCAAAGCATTTTTTTCTGAACCCTCTTGGCTGAAGAGGTGGTAAAAAAATGCTTTGAAAAGTCTTTCACGATCCCAGCTGAGTTGCCTGATCGGCAGAGAGGTATTTTTTAAAAACCCTCTCTGACGATCCCAGCTGAGTTGCCTGATTGCCAAAAGCATTAGAAAAAATGCTTTGAAAAGTTTTTTTTAAAAAAGTTGGCCACGCCCACCGTCACATTAACCCCCCATGTATATATAAAATACATATACACCATTGCTGCTGATCCCCGCAGCCTGGAACCAGCTGAAAACGCAACACACAGAGGCCAAAAATGGGGTGTGCAGAGGCGAAAAACGCATTGCGCGGAGGCCAAAACCATGATGTGCTGAGGCAGCGATTGGCGGCTATGTGCTGTGGTGATCCCCGCAGCCTGGATCTAAAGCGGGGCACGGGAAGGCTGAAAATGCAATGCACGGAGGCTGAAAATGGCTGAAGCCTGGGGGCCAGCAGATGGGGCAGGGCTTTGGCAACATTCGCTGTATAAGACACACAGACATTTCCACCCACTTTTAGCAGGGAGAAGTGCCTCTTATACTCAAAACTGTTTCTGAATCTGGGATGTTCTGCTTAGATACCACAAAGCCTCGTCTCAGAAGAAAACAAGGAAAAGAGATCATGAAGAGGATGTGTAGTGTTCCAGACAATACTGTGAACCTTTTCAAGCACCGCTTATATTCTATGTCGTGGATAGACAGAAGTGAACTGCCAATAATCTTCTCTGTCATCCTCACCACTCTCTGCACTGCCTTCCTGTCCTAAGCAGTAATGCTTTCAAACAAGACTGTTTGAATACGACAGTCTGATACGACAGGATCAGTTGTGGGTTGCCCCTGGTTCAGACTGGTTCTATACTACCGGTAGTAAAACCAGGTGGAGGCTCTGCCCACTGACCCCAATGTCATCAGAATGCTTCTGCGCTTGCGCAGAAGAGCACATGCACGCACGAGTGAAGCACGCGCACGCACGTGGCCCTGTTGCAAACCAGTAGTAAAGGTAAGTAGAACCCATCCCTGGACAGGATGCTCTTGATCGTCCCTCTATAGAAAGTGGTAAGGAGAAGGGAAGGAAGATGTACTTTTCCCATGCGACGCAGAAAATGCAGGGGCTGCTGTGTCCACTTCACCAGTGTCTCACTGTTGAGCAACCAAGATAGCTTACTTATTAGCATCAAGAAACTTGATGCTGCTAACCACCTCCATAGGTGAATCATTAATATTCAGATGTGTGACTGTGCCTTCCTTTTCTGAAATGGACAATGAACACTTTAGTTTTTCCAACATTTAAAACAAGTCTGTTTTTATTACACCAGTTCACCAAACCCTTTACCTCCTTGCGATAAGCACCCTCATTGTTGTCCTGAATAAGGCCCACTACTCTTGTATCATCCACATACTTCACAATATGGTTAGTGTCAAACCTTGCACAATATTCAGTGGTGGGATGCTGCCGGTTCTAGCGAACCAGTAGTTCCGATGATCAGCTGGCTCCGCCCACCACCCCCGCACTATCCTGTCCTATATTTCTTCCTTTCTGGCTCAGCTGATTCATGCGGCACAGCTGATTTCTGTGCTTCTGCTGTTCTACATACCAGAGCTGCCATAGAAGATAAGCAGCTGAGCTTCAAATTGCTGTATTTTGAACACACATGCATGTTAGATACACACGTGCACACATGCTCACAGAACCAGTTGTTAAACTGGTTGGAGCCCATCACTGACAACATTCATGCGTCAACAGGGTGAAGAACAGCAAATTTAGGATACAACCTTGGGGAGAACCTGTGCTCAAGAAAATGGTGTTAGGAATTTAGAAATATCACAAATACTGGGGCCTATCAATATGAAAATCAAGAATCCAGTTGCACAAAGGAGCACTGAAGCCTAAAAGGCCCAGTTTGTCTAGATGCTGAGGAACATAAAATCTGTACGTAAATCTTTACATAAAATCTACATAAGATCTACGTAACCTTGGATCTCTTGTTCATCTGGGTACAAATGATGGTGACTCACTACAATTTGCTAAATTTGGAAATAATAGAGTAATTACTGGATATTTTGCAGGTGTGCCTCTTGGGTGAGCTTAGATGATTGAGAATCTCCATAGACATTTTCCTACCATATCTTTCAGTCTTTTTAAAGAAAAGGCTAAAGATCTATTTGAATTGGATTAGTATACTTAAGAAGTCCAGATTAATGAATCCTGGTTTGATATATTGACCTAAATCAGAGTTTTCCCTCTTTTGACATATTTTTCATTATACTAGAATATAAGTATCAAGAAAGAAAATATAAAATTTAGAAACCAATGTGCATTCTGAAAAAGCTTAGAGGACGAGATTTATCATTACATAAATAGACGAATAAATATTATTTCAATGTTTTCAAAACTCCAAAGTGATTTCTATTTTCCATCTCATTTTGAAATGGTCATTTCATTAACTCCAATCTCAGCACCCCTCATCCATTAAACTGTATGTAATCTCTCACCCAAAGACAAGTAATTATATAATAGGGATTCTGCATCCTAGCTTATTTTCATTCATCACAGACTGAAACTGTACTCCATTCTAGGACACTTAATTACTGGTTCAACCAGTAATCAAACCAGTTTTTCAGGATATGTAACTCCATATCTCCCACGGTAGTTCTAATGAAAATGGTTATGCTTTGTTCTTTATGAACATCAGCTTATTTACAAATTTTATCCCATCCCAAAAACAAAAGTTACATCCAAATATGTTTTCTTATATTAATCAATATGAGAGTTATCGGGTTCTAAGAAATCTCTTTAACATCTAGATAACGTATGATTATTCAGCCTAGAAGTGATTGACTTGAAACTGACTAAGGTATTTCATAACCTCAATTGGGCTCTCTGCATATTTATGAACTTTATTTTGCAGAGTGGAACAGTGGTTTGGAATTTTCTGCTGAATCTATTTTTTTTTAGTTTGTTTGTTTAAGTGTTCTTCCTCACAGACATGTTAACGTACACTCCTCCTCCCATCCTTAAACCAGCAGAAAAGTATACAGGTAGTCCTTGGGACCTGAACTTCCTTTGCAAAGTGATGTGGTTGTTAAGTAACTTATATTTGATTTTATCACTTTTTTCCTTTTGATAGTTAAGTGACTCATACAGCCATTAAGAAAACTGGCCTACCCCATTGGTTTTGCTTGTCGAAAGGTCGCAAATGGCAATCACATGATCCTGGGATGCTGCAACTGTCATGATGTGCCCACGTGACACCCCTCCTACGCGAGCTGCACTGGCTCCCAGTGGTCTTCTGGGTGCGATTCAAGGTGTTGGTCACCACCTTTAAAGCGCTCCATGGCATAGGACCCGGGTACCTTCAAGACCGACTTCTGCCACCAATAGCCTCCCACCGGCCAGTTCGCTCACACAGAGAGGGTCTCCTCAGGGTGCCATCGGCCAAGCTCTGCCGGCTGGCGACACCCAGGGGGAGGGCCTTCTCTGTGGGAGCCCCAGCCCTATGGAATGAACTGGCCCCGGAAATGCGTAAGATCTCCGACCTCCGGGTATTTCGCTGTGCCCTTAAGACCTTGTTGTTCCGCCAGGCTGGGTTATCAATGTAATAATTTTAAATTGGGTGTTTTAATTTTTGGGGTCTTAAATTGAGCCGAATTATTTAATAATTTTAATAATTTTAATTGAAGTTTGTCTTGTGCTTTTAATAGGCTGTACACCGCCCTGAGTCCTTCGGGAGAAGGGCGGTATAGAAATAAAATAATAATAATAATAATAATAATTATTATTATTATTATTATTATTATTATTATTATTACCATTTGCTGATTGCCAAGTACCTGAATTTTGATTATGCTGTGCTGCTGTGATGGTCATAAGTGCAAGAGCCAATCATGGGTCAAAAGTCTGTAGAGATTCTCAGTCTTCCAGTTATGGTTGTTCCAAAGGTGCTTTTTTTCAAGAGGCAACTGGGCTTCCTTATTTTTTCCTTTGAAGACATTTCACTTCTTCTTCAGCTCTGACAGGATAGAGGGGAATGGAAGGATTTATATTCCTTACAGACAGCTGGTCATTTGCATCCTTTTAGAGGAAGCACTTGGAAGCACTCCATACTCCCACACCATTCAAAGGATGTTCATCCCAAAGCTAAACATCTGTAGGGATTCTCAGTCATCCAGGTCATGGTTGTCCCAAATGTGCTTTTTTCAGGAGGCAACTGGACTTTCTTGTTTTTTCTTTGAAGACGTTTCGCTTCTTATCCAAGAAGCTTCTTCAACTCTGACAGAATGTAAATGACCAGCTATCTGCAAGGACTATAAATCCTTCCCTTCCTCACTATCCTGTCAGAGCTGAAGAAGCTTCTTGGATGAGAAGCGAAACATCTTCAAAAAAAAACCAAGAAAGTCCAGTTGTCTCCTGAAAAAAGCACATTTGGGACAATCATGGGTCACTTTTTTAATATCATTGTAACTCTGAGCAGTTATTAAACGAATAGTCAAAGTGAAAACTACCTGTACCAGCATAATCTGCATTGCTGCTACAGCCAAATTTTCACCTTCCTCTGAACCTGTCTGCATAGATTTCCTGTGAAACAATTTAAGAAGAGTAATTGGTAGTTTTTCCCGAGTCTTCATTTCCTTTCCCATCCTACATATTCACCCAGTTGGAAAAGTAGTTATCAGTTGTTCTCCTTAAAATATGGTGGGAAGGCTTGGGGAATTATGGGTAAGTGCCTGGTTTGAGGGTTTGGCCATCTTTCAAAATGTTTGACAGACAGGTAACTAACATGAAGATATTCAACCATTAACCTGTCACTCAAGTTAGTTCTGAACACAGGTCTATCAATTTTAATATTAATATTTAATATTAATTCAATTTATATGCCACCCCTCTCCGAAGACTCAGGGCGGCTCACAATACATTTAAAATCCTAATAAAAGTTACCTAAAAACTGACATCGTAAAAGGAACATAAATTGTCCCCATGGTGGATGAGAATGAGACAGTCTACATTATGACAATATCTTTAAAAATGAGAGTAATGATCTCAGACATGCATGTCAATGCATTCATTCTCATATGCAAAAGAAAGTCCAGTAGTACAAAGAGAAAGTCTGCTGAATCATGTCAAATTAGCAAACCCCCCAACAGTTTGTTATTGTTAGTTGCAAAGTTGTGTCCGACCCATCGCGACCCCATGGACAATGTTCCTCCAGGCTTTCCTGTCCTCTACCATCCTCTGGAATTGATTTAAGCTCACGCCTACTGCTTCGGTGACTCCACCCAGCTACCTTGTTCTCTGTCGTTCCGTTCTTTTGCCTTCAACCTTTCCCAGATAAGGCTCTTCTCCAGTGAGTCCTTCCTTCTCATTAGGCGGCCAAAGTATTTGAGTTTTATCTTCAGGATCTGGCATTCTAAAGAGTAGGCAGGGTTGATCTCTAGGACTGACCGGTTTGATCGCCTTGCAGTCCAAGAAACGCGCAGGAGTCTTCTCCAGCACCATAGCTCGAAGGCCTCCATTCTTTGGCGCTCAGCCTTTCTTATGGTCCAACTTTCTCAGCCATACATTGCAACTGGGAAAACCATAGCCTTGACTATACGCACTTTTGTTGGCAGGGTGATGTCTCTTCTTTTTAGTATGCTGTCTAGATTTGCCATAGCTTTCCTCCCCAGGAGCGTCTTTTAATTTCTTGGCTGCAATCCCCATCTGCAGTGATCTTGGAACCCAGGAAAATAAAATCTTTCACTACCTCCATTTCTTCCCCATCTATTTGCCAGGAATTGATAGGGCTGGATGCCATGATCTTAGTTTTCTTAATGTTGAGTTTCAAGCCAACTTTTGCACTCTCCTTCTTCACCGGCATCAAGAGGCTCTTTAGTTCCTCTTCGCTTTCTGCCATTAAAGTGGTATTACCTGCAAATCTGAGGTTGGATATTTCTCCTGGCAATCTTAATTCCAATTTTTGATTCATCTAGCCCCGCCTTTCTCATGATGTGCTTTGTGTATAAGTTAAATAAGTAGGGCGACAGTATACAGCCTTGCTGGACTCCTTTACTACTTTTGAACCAATCAATGGTTCCGTGTCCAGTTCTCACTGTTGCTTCTTGACCAACATATATGTTTTTCAAGAGACAAATAAGATGGTCTGGTACTCCCATCTCTTTAACAACTTACCACAATTTATTATGATCTACACAATCAAAGGCTTTAGCATAGTCAGTGAAGCAGAAGTAGATGTTTTTCTGGAACTCCCTAGCTTACTCCATGATTCAGTGTACATTGGCAATTTGATCTTTAGTTCCTCTGTCTCTTCAAAATCCTGACTGTACTTCTGGTAGTTCTCGATCCACATACTGCTGGAGCCTAGCTTATAGGATTTTAAGCATAACCTTACTAGCATGTGAAATGAGTGCAATGGTGTGATAGTTTGACCATTCTTTGGCATTGCCTTTCTTTGGAATTGGAATGTAAACTGACCTTTTCCAATCCTGTAGCCACTGTTGAATTTTCCAAATTTGCTGGCAAAATAAGTGCAGCACTTTTACTGCATCGTCTTTTAAGATTTTGAATAGCTCAACTGGAATACTGTCACCTCCACTAGCTTTGTTATTGCTCAGATTTCCTAAGGCCCATTTGACTTCACATTCTAGGATGTCTGGCTCGAGGTCAGTGACCACCCCATTGTGGTTATCAGGAAGTTTAAGCTAGTTTCTGTATAGTTTTTCTATGTAATTTTGCTACCTCTTCTTAATCTCTTCTGCCTCTGCTAGGTTCCTGCCATTATGGTCCTTTATCATGCCCATCTTTGCATGAAACCTTCCCTTCGTATCTCCAATTTTCTTGAAAAGATCTCTGGTCCTTCCTATTCTATTGTTTTCTTCTATTTCTTTGCACTGTTCATTTAGTGATTTTGCACCTATCAATTTAGTGATGCCTTAAGGAAGAAGCAATCTTCTCTGGAATGTATCCACAACATGTATGTTACTGCAATATATTGTTTACCCACAGTGGTCTGCTACCTTTGATTTGGAAGTTCCATTTTGCTCTCCAAAAAACCCATGAAACTGTCTGATTATAGTCGTGTGGTTAAGAGTAATCAGAAAGAAACCAGAATCATGCATAAACTAGCCTTCTTTTCAGCCTAGCAGAAATCCCAAAGTATGCAAGTAATTACTGCACCCATTTTTCTTTCTCTAAATAAGGAGAATTGGTGACTTCTTGAAATGTGCAAACTGCCTTGCAGAAGAATCCTGTCTGAAGCCTTCCAAGTGTGCTGAATCACGACTTGCAAACCCAAAGGCTTCTCTCGGAATTGGAAAAGCCCAAGAGTTGATGTAGTGCAACCCACCTAGAGAGCGGCAGGTTGGGGAAGTCTCGTTCCTATTAGAAGATTTTGCACTTCCCATTATTATTATTGCGTAAGCATTGAGGAAGGAGGTCCGACTCCGAATATATCTGGGATGGAATACGTTCATTTGGCTATCCTTGAAAATCGCCCTTCGTAGGACAAGCAAAAGCCCCCCACCCTCCGGCAAGTGACAACTCCTTTGCCAACATGAACCCAACACAAAGTTGTGAGGGGGAGGCACCTTGTGCAGGAAAGGAAAGGGAGGCGGAGGCAGTCGCCCTCGCCCCCACTAAGCCGCCGCCCGAGTGCCTAAATCCTGTCCTGCTGGCCGCCCCGCCTGCGCCCCGTCCCGCCTGCTCTGCTCCTCCCCTCCGTCCCTTTCGCGGACGCGGCGTGCCTCGATCTGTCTGCGCCTGGCCTCGGAGGAAGAGAAACCATGGCGTCCAACGAAGAGGACAGCGGCGCCGGCAACGGGTCGGTGGAAGAGAAGGAGAACGGCAAGAAGGTGCTTCGGCCTCGCAACTCGGTGACCACCGCCTGGCTGATCTTCTACAACATCACCATGACTGCCGGGTGAGCGGGGTGTCGCAGGTGAAGCCGGTGGTGGGTCGAAAACGGAATTTTTCCTTCTCCCCGTCCCAGGTCCAAAGGCTTCCTCTCTGAACTACCGACGGGGCTGCAGCTGCTGTGGTTGCACTGTGGCGAGGGGAGAAAGGGGGCTGCATTGGCGGGGCAGCGCGCGGCGACTAGGGGGATAAGCCCTGGCTTGCTTGCATTGCCTAATACGGTGCAGAGTTCCAGCAAGACGAGCACGTCATCCCTCGAGCCCGCCGGAGAGGTTAAGTATAGCCCGAGCCCGGAATGCCGGCCGGGGGTTGTGGAATGGGGCAGACTGCTTCCCTCGGCATAATTTATTGCGGTGGCCGCCGAAGACAAGAGCATGTTCATTCGGCGCTCGGTCTCCTCCCACTGACTTGAGCCGGCTTCCTTCGATAGCACCTGCCCCGGCCAGATGGCCGAGGTAACCCGAGCCTTAGGTGGATCAGGGAGCATTTAACCCCAAACCTCCAGGGTGTCGAGAGGGTTAATGGGCCTGTGGGACCCTCCTTAAAGGAGGACTTTCTAACTTTGGTACAAAGTCATAACTTCGTTTGCTTTCAGCTTAGCCTGTTGTGTTGCTTTAGCTGGGTTTAAAACGAAACATGCCTTTACCCAGTGGTTCTGTTAACCACCACGCTTTGTTTGATCATCACATATTGAATAATTAGCTGAATGCCTACACTACATTACTGATCTGATTTGGACTTTTGAAACTCTTCTGGGTATTCAATTAAGAGATGCTCCTTCTCCCATAATAGATATAAATGACAATAAAATGTTTTCTCAAAAAGAAGGCATGCTACCATTATCAACTCTGCTTTTGCCTGAGCATATTTTCACTATTTCAGATTATTAAAAAGATTGAAAAAGAACCTCATCCCCGCCCCCCGCATTTTTTTTCTTTTTGCATGCTTCATGTTCTTCAAACATGTCAAACCGATGGCAGTGGTCATAGTTCTTCCAAGGTCTTTGTTTCACACATCTAGACAAACTCTTGCCAGACTGAGGACTCTGCCTGAGGATTCCTGAGAATCCACCTGCAGGATATTCTATATCTCTTTATTAGAAAGAGAGCTGTCTTCTCTCTCTGTAGTATCTGGACTGAGTTGCCTCTTACTTTTCTGGAATGCACCCTCTTCCTCCTGGGAATCCATCCCTTACTACAGTCCATCACAAACATTAGTAAATCCAACCTTTGTGATTTATGATTCTG
Organism: Ptyas mucosa; assembly: GCA_012654045.1. Taxonomy (NCBI): domain Eukaryota; kingdom Metazoa; phylum Chordata; class Lepidosauria; order Squamata; family Colubridae; genus Ptyas; species Ptyas mucosa. Next base: position 6,019,985 of record WNWU01013629.1, on the reverse strand, counting down.
TTCCTATGTAGCTACTTCTATACTTTTAACCCCTAAATTACATCTATGAGACCACTAGGAATCTGGCTGGCCCCAGAGTGGGGTGGAATGGAGATTTTGCAGTATCCTTCCCTTGCCATGACCATCAAGCCACGCCAACAGAACCGGTAATAAAAAAACTACAGAGAGGGAGAGAGAGAGAGATGCATACAAAAAAATTGAATTTACTAACTAACTAGTATAATATAGTGAATAGAATAGAATAGAATAGAATAGAATAGAATAGAATAGAATAGAATAGAATAGAATAGAATAGAATAGAATAGAATAGAATAGAATTTTTATTGGCCAAGTGTGATTGGACACACAAGGAATTTGTCTTGGTGCATATGCTCTGTGTACATAAAAGGACAGGATACATTCATCAAGAATCATAAGGTACAACACTTAATGATAGTCATAGGGTACAAATAAGCAATCAGGAAACTATCAATATAAATCGTAAGGATACAAGCAACAAAGTTACAGTCACATAGTCAAAAGTGGAAGGAGATGGGTGGTGGGAACCATGAGAAGTTTAATAGTAGTGCAGACTTAGAAAATAGTTTGACAGTGTTGAGGGAATTATTTGTTTAGCAGAGTGATGGTGTTCACGAAAAAACTGTTCCTGTGTCTAATTGTTCTGGTGTGGAGTGTTTGTTCTATAGCGTCATTTTGAGGGTCGGAATTGAAATAGTTTATGTCCAGGATGTGAGGGGTCTAAGTTCTCCCTTTATCAGCTTGAGCCAAGGGAGAGATTGTTTTTCTGTCGAAGCACCTGGTCTACCCCAACGTGGGACGGAGCATACTGCTCCAATCCAGCAGCCCTCAAGCAGTCACATTCATGACAAACCATTTTATACCCAATTTATATTTTGCTGATAAAGAAATAAAGAGAGACTAGTATAGATCTATTTCAAGCTATTTAGCTCTTATCAGGTAGCCATATCCTTACTCGGATTCAACTGCCTGCATATTAGGCAGTTGTATTAACATCTGAGCCAGAAGTTCTCCTCCCTTTATCAGCTTGAGCCACAGGAGAGATTAAGTGTTTTTCTGTTGAAGCACCTAGTCTACCCCAATGTGGGTGGGAGTATACTGCTTCCCTTTTGCTTTTCAGCTCCAATCCAGGAGCCCTCAAGCAGTCGCATTCACGACAAACCATTTTATACCAAATTTATATTTCGCTGATAAAGAAATAAAGGGAGACTAGTATAGATCTATTTCAAGCTATTTAACTCTCATCAGCTACCCATACTCTTCTGGGATTCCAACTTGGGCTGCCTGCATGTTAGGCAGTTGCATTAACCTCTGAGCCACAATTTCTCCTCCTTTCATCAGCTTGAGCCAGGGGAGATATATATATATATATATACCTTTATCATTTTTAGAAGTAACTCAAGGCAGCAAACATATCCAACACACCTTCTTCCTCCTATTTTCCCCAAAACAGCAATCCTGTGAAGTTGGTTGAGCTGAGAGAAAGTAACTGGTCCATGATTAGCTTTCATGGCTAAGGCAGGACATGAACTTATGGTCTTCTACTTTCTAGCCTGGTGCCTTAATCAAACTGATTCACAGAAGATGTGTCTTTCTACTATGTATAAATTGTTTATATTTGCTATTTATAAGCAGTTGGATATTCTTATTCAACAAACAGTTGTTAAAACAATCTATAATTTGGTGCCTTGTAGAACCTTATTAGGTTGGACATGTTAGGAAGAACTTCTATTCCTGGTTAATTAATAGCAATAGCAATAGCACTTAGACTTATATCCCACTTCATAGTGCTTTACAGCCCTCTCTAAGCAGTTTACAGAGTCAGCATACTGCCCCCAACAATCTGGGTCCTCATTTTACTGACCTCGGAAGGATGGAAGGCTGAGTCAACCTTGAGCCTGGTGAGATTCGATCTGCCAAACTGGTGGCAGCTGGTTTTTTAAATACGCTTAAAAAGATATGTTCAGACCTCACTACCTAGAGGGCGGGCTTAAGATTTGTTTTATTTATTTACTCAATCACATTCATCCTGGAGAAGGTCTAGCTGTGAAGTCTGAGTAATTGTTATTTGATAGCACATAGTCAATCATAACCAATCCAAGCCAGGTTCTTTATTATTTATTAAATTTTTACCAAGGTTTATGAAAGCTTTTTAAAAACAGAGAGAGCTTGAAAAAGTTTGGAATGAGATAACAGAAAACTTTTCTTCCTTATACTGTATAACAATAATCACAAATAATATATCACTATCAAAAGCAGAATTTAGCTTCTTTCCTCCCAGTGCTGGGAAGAACAGTTTCTTGAACTATTCCTACTACCATTCCTTTGACTAGGAAAATTGCTTTAAAAAGACTTGTGGTTATCAGTTTTTGCTTGTGTATCTTCCTTCATTTTGCTGCATAGTAGATACATTCCAGAATTTTGGAATTATAAATGAAAGCTTTGTGTAGAAAATAAAAAACGACTTCCTAATTTGCTGCATATTAATGCACCTATCTGGTAACGGCCCAGTTTATCTTAATAGAATTATTTGCTCCAGAAATTTACATGGTGGCTTCCATTATATTTTTGTAATGGGCAGTTAAAATTCAGCTGCTCTGTACAGCTGTTGACTGTTGAAAAGCATAGAAATCGCTCTTGTTACCAGTGTTACCAAAATATACTCTTGTTTCTGATTGTTCATGATTTATGGATTTTGCATAACTGTAAATTACCAGAAATTAGTGGTACAAATGTGTAAATAAAAGAAATAAAATAAATTCAGTTGGACCATGAATAATAGATGAGATTAGAGAAAGGAATCATCTGAAATGTTCTTGTCTTGCTGCAGAGTAAACTTGATCTCCTTTCTTTCCAGTACTTTGGAATTTCTATCTGTGTAAAAACACTTTCACTTAGTTATAAATACAAAACACAGATGAATGACAGTGACCAAGAGATGACGTAAGAGATACATAACTGATATGGGACATCATGAAAATACTTTTAACTGTTACTTATCCCATTAAGGATATTGTTTTTTCTATTTAGGTGGCTTGTACTGGCTATTGCCATGGCCCGTTTCTATATGGACAAAGGAACATACAAAGGCTTATATAAAAGCATTCAAAAGACACTTAAATTTTTCCAGACTTTTGCTTTGCTTGAGGTAAGTTTTTAGTAAATATATCTTACAGATATATTCTGAGGTGTCAACTATAACTTTCAGGATGTCCTTTGCAAATTGTTCTGTGACACCTTATTAAGTGTTCAATTATGAAAAAAAAGGAGTTAGAGCCAGAGTTGATAGTTAATTTTCCAGAGTTCCTCTGAGATTGTTTTCCAGACCAAGGCCTTTTTTTAAAAAAACGAAAAGTCCTAGAAGTTGCTAGAAGACACTGGAGTTGCATTAGATGAATTGGTGCTTTCAGATAAGAGCTGTACTCACCTGTCACTGATAAAATATATGCAACTGTAATAGTTATTTTGTGAGATGTCAAGATCAAATTATTATAATTCATAGACATCCCAAATGAAAGTGGTATGTGAACATTTCAGTTTACAGACTTTATTGCTGCAAATTTGATAGTAACTTTGTATGCTCATTTAGAACTTCTCCAGGTGACTGCAATGTAGTCTAAATTAATTCAGTTAGTATATGGGTAGTTCTCAACTAATGACTGTAATTGAGCCTGGATTGTAAACTGTGACCATGTTCAGTTTTACAATCTTTTGTAAAACTTCTTTTGTAGTGGTAATTAAGTAAACATCATGAACTCTATGTAAACACCAGTGTCATTAAATAACTCTGTATCCCCCAATAGATTTTATTTTATTTTTTTGCTGGAGACTGAAACAAATGCCAGAAACCAGTAAAAAACCCAAAAATCATGGTCAAGAGACTGAGCGATGGGTGCAGCTGTCAGCTGACATTTGAAAACAAGTCATAAATAACTCTGGGAGATCTGTCTTAACTTTGAACAATTGCTAAGCGACTGGTCATTAAACAAAGACTACCACTGTTTTGTGATGCATCTGAAATTTGTTCAGAAATTCCTGAAGGATCAGGGAGATCTGTATTGTTGGGCTTCTGTATTTCCAGATTTCCAGCCCTCTCTCTTTGTGCTGGCTGTTATCCAGTATGATGTCATTCCCTGTCAATCAGTCTCTGAGCAGTTTAATGTCTGTTTCCAGTTATTTATTTTTTTAAAAAAGATTCCTTAATATTTTCTTATCTATTGAGTGTACCTACAATCCATTCACACTTACTTGCAGTAATATAGGGAAAGTTTTCATGTGCTCTGATATCCTGAGAATTTGTATTTGTAATCATAAATGGCCAATGATATGCACTGATTGAAAGAGAGTAAAGCACATCACACATTAATGCTCATAAGGCAGTTGTTAAGAAATATAGAAACCCATGCTTATGTCTCAACTCACCACTGGAACTCATTAGGTGGCTTTGGGACAATCACTTTCAGCTCAGATTCTTTCTTTGGGATGCTGCTTTTGGGAAAAACTTAGGGGAAAGCCTCAACTGAGTTGTCTTGTGAGACAAAGCAGAATAAAAACGTTATAAATAGAATTCTCCACAATAGAGAATCCTAATCCTAACTGTAATCTTCTAAAGCAGGGGTGTCAAACACAAGGCCTGTGGGCCTGCAATGTGGTTGGATCCGGCCCGAGCAACCATCCTGGAAAATGTAAGAGGCCGACCCGCATTGCTTTGGCCTGGTCTACCCAGTGCGAAGTGGAAACATGCCAGCAGTTTGGGGAGTGGCGTTAAGTTGGCCACGCCCATCCAGTTGGCCATACTGACCCAGTCGGCCATGCCCACCCAGCCTCCTGAGGTCAACCACAGCCCTGATGCGGCTCTCAATGAAATTGAATTTGACACCCCTGCTCTAAAGCCTCTTTGAATGTAGGTGCCAGAGAAATCATATATAATAACTCCTGTAGCCTGTATTTGAAGCTCAGTTTCCACAATTTCCTAGTTGTCCAGAGTGGATTTTACATTAAGACATGACTAAGACACATGGCCATCCAAATTCTTTGGACTTCCTCCCATCAACTACAAGCAGTTTGACCATTGGCGAGAATTAGTGGGATATGCTGGAAGCATCATTCATTCTATGTTCCTTGTGTCTATATAATTTCTCCAATTTTGCTATTTTTAATTAAGATTTATTTTCATGTTTTTTTCCCCCCAAGATGTTAAGACTTCATAATTTTACAGGTCATAGGATTGGTTAATTAGATATTGAACTCTGGTGCCATATAATTGTTTACTTATTTTTTTCAATTTGTAATTATGACTTTCCCCCCCTTATTAGCGACAATAGAGAAAATGGATACACAATAATAAATGTCATGGCTGAGTTGGGGATGCATGTTAATCATAACTATGAAAAAGTGAGAGGGAGAGAGAAACAGTGAATTAAATTATAGACAAATGACACTATTTTATACCAAGTAGCACTGGTAGTAAGCACTATGCCAACAAGTAAGGTTATATAATTTTATTCACTTATAACTGTGGGACATTATAACTCACCTCTTCCAATCCATTTGTATTACATTATAATTACCTAATTTGAGTAATTAACTTCAAATCATAAGGAAGATACCAGGCTGGTCAAAAGTGCCATAACCAGTAATCTGTAAAATCTAAATTGGATGCATTTTGGCTAAGGTAAGAAAAAAGGACAGCCTGCTATTCTATCACCTTTCATTATTACTGCTGTTTTTAAATTAATATTCCTAAAGTGAATTAGGTAATCAGTCTCTTTTTCTTGCCAGAACCCTACTCCAAAATTGGCAAGTGAACATACTTCTCCAATAATTTCTCCATGGTTACTGTATAGCTTGTATTATCCATTTTAAAACTCATTCTTGATACAAAATCCATGTACAAATTAAATTTGTTATTTCCATGTGTATGTAAGAAAAATATCTCTGAAAAGAATACAGCTAAGCAGAGATTTTCCAGCCATAGGTCAATTCTGAATACTCACGTTATAATTCCTTCTGTCTACCCTTCCTTTCAATTTTACAGATAATCCATTGTGCGGTTGGTGAGTCTCTTTTCAGTTCCTCAGTTAACTAAGCCACTCTTTATTGGACAACGGTGACCTATTTCTCTTTTTAAGGAGTAGTGCACACTTCTGTGCTTGTGACGGGGGTCCAAGTGAGTTCCAGAATCTTCATGGTGTGGTTTGTTACACATAGTATAAAACAGGTAAGCAATGAAGTGAACATTACATCGTCCGGTCCACAATATCTTGGTATCACTGAAACAGTTAAACATTTAGAGATACATTGAAAAATTTTAAAATATAAGTTAGCATAGACCCATTGTCAGCAGTCTTAAGAAAGACTGAAATGCACAAACCTATAAGGTGAAATGAAAAAGTCCTAGTGAAGAGGTCACTAGGTGAAATCGGTGAAGAGGCCATTGAGGCTAGATACACGACTTATGTTTTGCCATTCCAATAGTAAAGTGTTGCATATTAAAATAACCCTGAAAAAGTACCCGTTCTTGCAATGCATATTATAAACTGAAATTGGATAATTTTTGAAGAGAAATGTGCAGTTTTAGGCAGCTGAAGTTTTGGATATACATCCTAAGAGCAATTGTTATGCATTGAGTGGTATAGCTATGCTTTCGACTTCCTGAAAAATAGAAATAAACAGAAGAATGGAGCCTAGTCCCTCAATGTCCCGTTAATTTTAGTTGTAATTAACAGTTTGTAGCTTCCTTCTGTTCTGATACACGACAAAGAGATTATTGGTATAGTTATTAATCCAGTGAGTAAATGTTTCAAATCAAGAATGTAATTCTCCTCAGTTGAAGTTCTCTTTAGACAGACATGGAAATGCCAATCTTAAATGTATTTGCCAGAAGATCATTTCTTATTGCACAAAAAAGTGAGAAAAAAAAGTCTGGTTAACTCTATGACTGCCTTATACCATTTTTGTTGGATGGGGTGCAGATTTTATTATAAGATAAACAGTGTTTTATATAAAACAGTGTTTTATTTATTTTTTATTTTTTATTTTTAATTTGATTTATATGCCGCCCTTCTCCGGAGACTCAGGGCGGCTTACAATGCGCTAGGCAATAGCCTTCATACTTTTGTATATTTATACAAAGTCAGCTTATTGCCCCCACAAACTGGGTCCTCAATTTACCTACCTTAGAAAGGATGGAAGGCTGAGTCAACCTTGAGTTTTATGCTATTTCATAGCCTGTCAGATCAATCCTTGCATTTAGGAATTTTTACTAAATTGATTGTGATTACTATGAATCACAATGGATCTTAGATTTTAGAACTTTTGCTCACATAAAGCTGGTTTGTTTTTGTATACCCCTATGCATTTTGAAACAGTTGGATCTCTCACCAGCAGATGGCACTTAGTGATTTCCTTATGTGAGAAAGTAAGTAGGAATGGCCTCTTCCCGCTGATTAAAATTCATATGGTTTTTTTTCTCTTCCTATGGTACTTGAAAGTTTATTTTTTACTAAACGAGATCAGAGCTGTCAAATTCCTGGCCCACAGGCCGGATGTGTCATGGGCTGCCCACACCCATGCCAGGTTTAGCGAAGGGGGGAAAAGTTCCGATACGACATGTGATGCTGCCATGATGACGTGAGTTTGACACCCCTGGACTAGATAATTAAACGTGTGTGTGTGTGTGTGTGTATGGTGTATTGATGTATATCAATAGAAGGTATCACCTGGTTTCTAAGATATTGATCATGTTAGGTTTATGTTTCTCAGAAAGAAAAATGTAAAAAAAACACATTGGTTCCAGGAGAATGCTAAAGCCAATATAGTGGGGGCTGGGGGGTGGGGGGGTGGGGGGGACGGGACAGGAAATACTACAGTTAGTTCTCGACTTAAAACCATAATTGAACCCCAGATTTCCATTGCTAAGCAAGGCAGTTGTTAAGTGAGTTTTGCCACAGTTATTAAGTGAATCACTGTGGTTATTAAATAAACCATGTGGTCATTAAGCAAGACTGGCTTCCCCTGTTGATGTTGCTTGTTGGAAACTGGCTGGGAAGGCTACAAACGATGATAACGTGACTCCGGTATAGTAAAATTGTTATATGCCAGTTGCCAAGTGCCCACATTTTGATCATGTGGCCATAGAGATGCTGTAACAGTCCTAAATGTGAAAAGCAGTTGTAAGTCCCTTTTTTCAATGCTGTTGTAACTTCAGATGGTCATTTAATGAATGGCTATAAATCAAGGACTATTTGTAAAAGGCTATCCAACCAGGAGAAAGAAGTTTAAAAATAACTCTAGGATGATAATATTATTAGCAACAACAAAAAGGCTATGAAGCTTTCTGATTTATAATGCATAAATTAAATTATACTATGCCATATGAAAAACAAGAATTCAGGTTTCAAAAGAGCTTTGAAAACCTAAATGTGTGGTAATCTCACATTTGATTTTCTATAGCAATAAATCAGGATACAGAAATTAAAAATATTGTTTTAATGTGTTATTCTAAAACACAAGTAGTAACTTATGTAATAATAATAACAACAACAACAACTTTATTGTCATTGTACGTATATACACAGTATACCCATACAACGAAATTCACTTAACGCCCAAAGACCAGGTCCAACACACACAACAATCCCCAAACACACCCCCACCCACCACAAATTCCCTGCTGCTGAACCACCCAAACATCCACACAACAGACCAAGTAATGCTGTTCAAGAGCTCACTGATGGTGGCCCTTTAGTTCATTGTTGAGTGCAATTATAGCTCTGGGATAAAAACTATTCAGAAAACGTGTGGTCCAAGTTTTAATTGTTCTGTATCTTCTGCCAGAAGGCAACAGTCCAAAAAGATTGTAAGCAGGATGGGAAGAATCTCTTTATGGGTACAATAATGGTATTTATAAAATGTTTACTAGAGATTATTAACACTGATGATTTAGATAACTTTAAAGATAAAGAGAAAAAAAGTTTAATGTGTTTTCTAAATAATTGCATAATAAGCATAAGATTGCTTATATTTTATACCCAGAGATGAGTTTAGCTTTGATAAACAATTGCAAAATGCTTAAATTATTTTATGTATAATAAAGGTTTCTACCTTAATATGAATGTCTTCGCAGTATTGATGTTTATTGTTTTCTTTAAATTAGAAAAAAGGTTAAAAAGCAATTTGATTTCTCTTATCCTTTCTTCATACCTTAACCAGTTTGCATTGTTTATAAATATTTAGTCTCCCCACTTCCAGAAACCACAGAGTAAGTGCAAATATCACAACATTCATACAGAAGTTAATATTTTAAGTTAAAATATTCCTATTCCTTAAATACTTCTAGAGAAAAAAATTGAATGCATTTATTAATGAAAAAGTTTATATTCTTAAAACTAATATATAATATTTGTATTAGTCATTGTAGTGCATTAGCTGGAAGTATTCAAGGTCCTCTTTTCTCTTAAAAAACAACAATTTTGAACTTTTATTTCTCAGAATAAGAAGATCTATTACAAAATTCTTCCTATTTTAATAAAAGGAAAATTACTTGTCTATAATGATCCTCAGAAACTAATCAATAGATCTTATTTTGTAAATCTGGGCATTAATTTAATCCACCATGGATGCTGATACCATCATAAAAGAATGGCTAGATCGATACAAGCTCTTGAGACAGTGAAATGACTAAGGATTTTTCTCCATCTGCCTAAGAACAGCAAAAAAAAGTTCTTCATTGCAGTAGTGTTAACATTTTATTTTGAAACAGGTGCAAGAATTTTTAATTTGTTTGTTTTTTCCTTTTATGAATCAAGGGTATTCTGCCAAAGAATCCCTCAACACTTGAGCTAATACAATCTCTGTTAAAAAAAGTATTTTTTTTTGCTAGTTATCTGAATAGTTTTGCACCCCTACATGTACTTGTGATGGAATTCTAAAGAAGTTGCTTATGAGAAACTACATATAGTAGAATTTGTTTTACGTACTGCTCCCCAGATATGTAGGATTTCAATATTCAGAATTCCACACTTAGCTTGGGCATTTTTTACTTGAGATCCTGAGTTTTAGAATTCCATTACAGCTGGAGATCACCAGGTTGGGGAAGAGTGATGGAGATAGTGCTTATGGGGCCAAATATAAATGGTATAAGTATCATCTTAAAAAAGGATGCTAGAAACAGAAGAGAATGGCTAGTTTTAAAATTAAGAAAAATGTTATAGTACATATCATTTCTTTGCTTCTACATCTTTTTCTGTTTAATAGTAACCTACTCACTTAGACTAAAATATAGACCGCATCTATATTCATCCTAAACTATATTGACTTTGGTGAATTATCTGAGAACCTGTTGCGATTCTAAGGATTCAAAGAAACGTTGGCTCTTTATACTTCCACAGATCCAGAATGAGGAGAGTGTTATTCTTTTTCTGGTTGTTTGGACTGTGACTGAGATTACTCGATATTCCTTCTACACATTCAATATGCTCAACCATTTACCATACTTCATAAAATGGGCCAGGTGGAGAATGCCTTGCAGTTTAGTTTCTCATTGTTCTGGGCATGCTTTTCATGCATGCCTAATCAGCAAGGAAGAAATTTGCTTTGAGAATTTTCCATGTATGTCTATAAAGTGACTTGATGTGCTTGAAACACACTGTAAATTCTTAGAACTGGATGTATTCTAAAAGCAGAATTCTGTAACTTTTTGTTAACTTTCTCTTTGCTTATGCCATTAATATACCTAAGGTGTGCTTGTGTGTGTGTCTTTTAAAAAGACTGAATATTGAATTTATTTTAATTTTATTAGATTTTTATCCCGCATTTATAATTTTTTATAAATACCTCCTCCTGTTTTCCATACAACAACAACTCTGTGAGGTAGCTTAGGCTGAGAGAGAGTAACTGGCCCAAGGTCAGCCAGCTGGCTTTCATCTTTAAGTGAAGACTAGAACTCCAGTCTCCTGGTTTTTAGGTCAACACCTTAATCACTACACCAAACTGGCTTTCTCAGTTACAAAATGTATATTTCCTGATTCTTATTAGATAGTCAGTGTACCATTTAAGGTGTCCTCCATTTTTGCATATTGTAATGCAAAATGTTCCTTATTATAAAATTTGTAAGAGGCTTTCTGTTCTGCCATTTTGGGCCATTATTTTGCTGGAATTAAATGTAAAAGAAGGCGCCGCGCACCCCCCCCCCCCATTTTGGCCTTAGCAAGCCTCCCTGCACTCCTGGAAGCCAAAATGGGTTGCAGGAAAAAAGGCATTTTTCCCCTCACTCGAATATAAGCCAGGGGGGAGGTCAGCATTAAAAATGTGCTGAAAAACTCGGCTTATACTCGAGTATATACTGTAAATAGAAATACGTACAGTATGGTTTCTGGAAAAGCATGTCATATCTAAAAAATTAGAAAATTATTTATTAGAGAAATTAAATTTCAAATATTCTATTCATATTCTACATGAGCTTTTCTTCCAGGTAATTTCTCCTTCAATAGCTAGTTGTTGTAGCCATATTGGTTTTCACAGAGTATATGGACTGAAACTGAGGCTCTGGACATCATGATAGTGATTAGTATGTTGCTTTTTATGTCCATCCAGTAAAAGTGTTTTTCACTTTGGAGATTCAATAATAATTGTATATTTTGCAAAGGCCTACACAATTAACATTTGGGGCATTTTTTTCTCCTCAAGCTAAATCAGGTTTTTATTTTAACTAACATAAAATTAATTGAATTTCATGAAGAGCTTCCAAGCTGAATAGAAAATTGAACTTGGGTCTCTTTAGTAAGATAGGATCATTTTCCATCGAGCTGTACTACGTGTTCAGTTAAATGTTAATATTGCTATACATCATTACAATACTACATAAATGGCAGTAACTAGCAATAAATTATAAACAGTGCTAAATAAGAATGCCAGTAAATTAGCAATTTAAATTTTCAAACATTTCAATGGAGTTAAAAGACCACTTTGCTGATTTTTCTCCCCCACAAATATCCTTCGTTGTAGAAATAAACATTATTTTGCTGGAAAGTTCTTTGTGAGCATACAGAATTTAAATTCTAAATCTGATTTACAGGATTGTAGACATGTAAAGGCTAAAACAATTTTCATATTATTTTTCAGAAGATAACACATACAATAGCACCAGAGTAGTTCATTAACCAAAAAAAATTTTTTTTGAAACTTAATAAAATGCATAATGACAATAATAGTCAAACACTGAGCTCTTCTGAGTGTAAATCAGAAATTCTGCAAGTTGTCTGAATATTACAGAACAAAGACAACTATAATTTAAAATAGAATTGCAAAAATCCATATGACAATTAGATGGCAGCCATTCTTTTGTGAAATGAAAATGATAGCCCTAATCTGAACTTCTGCACTTGACTTTTTCTAAGTGGGTATAAAAAGACATTTTGGTTCAGTGACTTTTTGGTTTAAATTCTCAAATTTTGGTTTTGCAATTTTTATTTTTGCATAGGAATGATTTTAACCTACACTTTATTGATTTGCAGTTTTTATAGCTAAAGTTGTATTAATTGGTTTCTCCTTCAAGGCATTTTTGGGCCTCTTGTTGATTCCCATTCATTCCATTCCAGTTGACCTATATATTCTCTAGGTCTATTAAATCTTGATGAAGTTTTCAGGTTCTGGGGCTGCTGCTTTAAATCTTAACTATTTTCCTCATGGAATGCCCTTTGTGCAGTTTTTGTAACTGTCTCCTTGCTTTTTCCAGCATGAGTTGAAGAGAGGCTTTATTTTATGGAGAGTACATTTGCATGCTGTATCTTGCATGAAAACTCTTCAAGTATTTTCATATCCTTTTGAAGGTTTTCAGTGTGTGACTTGACAACAAGTAAATAAGGCAGTGCTTTTCAAAGCAGCTGGTCTTTCATTTTTTTAAAAATCCATCCTAGCATTTCCCAAGATGCTATTTCTTTAGTTGTGAGCTTTTATCCATATAACATCAATAGTTGCCTATAAGAAATAGCTGTGGGGATTGCTTGACTGCTGTTCCTTAGTTCATTTTTAAAACATTCAACCTAGCATTTTTAATGCCATCCTAAACCATTAGAGCATATCCTCCAAGTTAAATTTATAAGTGTCACTATAATCTAAGGCCTCAGGTTCTTATAGGAAAAAAAGATGAAGAAGAAAAAAATGAATAAATTAACAAAAAAAATTATAAGTAAATAAGGAAAAAATATAGCAGCAATAAATTTTAGATTATGAATACAAATCTTTAAAATCTCTTATTGGTGAGAATAAAAAGTTTTCTATCTGATATAAAGATTCAGTAAAACTCTTATAGATCTGCTGAATTTATAAAGCCTATTTCTGAGTAGATAGTTAGTATATTATTACAGTGTGCCCTTCAGTGGGACGGTAACAGCGTTCCATGCATTTCAACATAAAGTCACACTGGCCACATAATCACGGAAATGTCTTCAGATAACACTGGCTCCATTAAGAAATGGAGATGGGCATCACTCTCTAGAATCAGACATGATTGAACACGGGAAATCTTTATCATTGCCTTTATGCAGTTATATTTCAAGTAAGCAGAGGTATCTATAAGGGAGAATGAAAATGATAGCCATAGCTGTGTGATTGAAGTCATGTCAGTTTATGAGCATCCCCATTTTTTATTTATTCATTGGATTCCTAGGCTGCCCATCTCATTAATACAGCAACTCTGGGCAGTTTACAATATGATAAAAGTTAAGTGCAAAAACAATTAAAATAGAATAAAAGCTTTAAAAATAAAATTAAAAACCAACTTGAAGAGAAAGAATTGTTTCTATCTCATCAGCTGCTCCCAATATTGTAGGCCCCAGTCATGACTCCAGGCCAAGTGGCAATGCATTTCCAGAAGGCCGGGGTGTGAGACCCGGCCCAAGTGGCAATGCATATTCCAGATGATGGGGACTACAATAGAAAAGGCTCTTCTTCTGGATCCTCTAGCTAAAATCCTTTGACTGATAGAGCCCTTTTTGCTAGAATGAGTGAGAAAGGTTATTCCCAGTGGGATAAGGCAGTTCCTCACATGCAGGCATGACACTTTAGTTGAAGACTTCTGGCTGGCGTCACGGCGAGATCGAATGCCAGGAATGGGTATCCGTGGTCCCGCGCTGAGTTCTCCCCATTGGACAGCTCCAAAAGCAGCTAAAGCCACCCTGTAGGGGTGGTGAAGAAAAGAGGTGCGCCCTGCAGGTCGCGGTGAGTCACAACTCTCCCACTTGATCCAGGCTTTCTTCCCCCTCATCCACGATGAGGAGAAGAGGTAGCCATTATGGCTACCGAGAAGCTGGGACAGCCAAAGCAACAAAGAAAGTGCAGGAGCAGTGTAGATGAACAGTGATTGGAACTGGGTGAAATGATTCCTTTTTACCTTGAATCTAACCCTAAAAGGGAAAAAAAAATCCAGGACACTTTTAGTTGATGATCGAAAGACCCTTCCCCACTGACTTCCCTATGAGCAGGTTTTCAGGCAGGACTTCAAAATAATATGGATACCGGAACAAGATACTCTGTTGATGGCTTGCCCACCAGAATACATACATATTTAAAGCAATGTTTAGAACATTACATTATGCTGGATACAAATATATTTTTCACATGACAAACCATCCTACACTGAACTTATTTTAGATAAATGCACATAGACTTTTGGTTGATCTTTCATTTGCTAGTTGTATATTGCAAAGCAGAAGACAAGCAATTTATCTGCTGTTTCTTCCAGGTACAATTTTTTCATCATCCTATATCCAGTAGGAGTTGTTGGTGAGCTTCTAACAATATATGCAGCATTACCCTATGTGAAGAGATCAGGCATGTTTTCAGTGAGACTTCCTAACAAATATAATGTGTCTTTTGACTACTACTATTTTCTGCTCATCATCATGGCCTCTTATATACCATGTAAGTTTCAATGAATATATATATATATATATATATATATATATATATATATATATATATAATTGTTTTTGTTGTATAGAGCTACTTTTTAAAGAATGCTATGAACGTTATACTCATTTGAAATTAATTACCGCTTAATAATAAAACATGGGTCTCCAGCGAAATTCTGTCAAGCATCATAACTTCTTAGGTGTGATATCTAGAAATAAAAAGGATTTTGATTAGCCTGGAAAATTTTTTAATGAGCCAGAGATCATGAAGAGCTGCTATTTTCCAGAGTATGCAAAACTGCACTAGATAGACCAGTGATACATTTCAGATGTAGAGTAGGAGTAGACAAAACTGCACTAGATTGATCAATAGTATATTTCAGATGTTCCAGATGTACTGGATTTGCAAAACCTAGAATTCCTTCCCAGCATGTCTTCACTATAAATCAGGAACAAAAAGTTATTGTCTTCCCAAATGCTCACCGTGATATATTGAAATAACTATCTAGTGAAATACTATCAATGTTATTCATTGAATTATTAATGAATATATTAATTCAAAATTATCATTTTGAAATAGTAATAAAACCTTATCAAAGACTAATACACAATAAGCTAAAAACAATTATTGGACTTTCAGATTTGGATCATTCTAGCCAATTTACTAATCCAAGATTCAGTTCCATATTCTATCAGTTCAGTGCACTGAAGTTTGCACATTTTATTTTCAACATAGTCTAACTTGTTTTATTTTTGGGTTTTTTTTAGTGTTTCCACAACTGTACTTTCACATGCTACGTCAAAGAAGGAAAGTGCTTCACGGAGAAGTGATTGTAGAAAAGGACGATTAAAACAAACTTTGTAATCATGGTGCTTTTTCAGAGTAACAATCAAATCCTTCATGTTATCAAGTCTGATCTGGAAATTATGGGACAAAATAAAATCAACACAGATCATGATATTTTGTCACATACATACTCTCAAGGGCTTATATGAAATTTTAGTCTTATTTTTGAAGCTGTTTAATATGCTTTTGGTCACACCTCTCAGCAGAAGTTGAGTAAGATTGGAATTTGTTATTCAGAAATTCCCATTCATCATTTTAAATCATACTTGATTATTGAATTGAGATTACTGCACTAGCCTCTTTGGCTAAACTTTATTTAAGAAATGCAAGTCCTGATTGTTCTCATGAAATCTTTTTACCTATCCTTGAAGGTAAAGGCAGCTTTGAGTCAATTAGTAGTGACAACCTGGAACAAAACTATGTAGTTTTCGTGGCAATACTATGGAAACAGCTTACCACTACCTTTTTTAGGATGTTTTTATCTTCCAAGGCTAGACTACAACCTTGCTGTTTTCCTTGGTGATTACACATCCATATTCTAACCAAGCATAAACTTAGTTAGCTTTAGAACCTGGCCAGATAATGCTACCTACTGAGCAGTATTTGAAAGTAGTTGGAAGAGGCTTGTGGCAGCCTCTTTCTATGTTATAAGATGATGTTTAAGAAGGCCCCTAAGTAATGAAAAGAGTTTTCTTTGTTCACAACATTGCATTCATAAATTTTCATTTCATGCTTAGAGTTTTTAACCAATCTTAAACTTAACATTCATTAGAATTATTTGCATTGAATACGAATAAATTTTAAAAGCATCACCCTGAAATAATTACAACAATGTAAATGAATGGTAGAAATTAGAAATAGAAAATAAAAGAAATAGAAATAGAAATAAATAATAGAAATTGGTCTGAAATATAGAGTAATTCATAACTGGAAACAGCTAACAAGCAGATAAATGCAATATCTCTGCAAATCCAAACCTGCTAAACTCCAGAATAATTTTTAAAAGGAACATTTAAGTACAAAATTATTTTTAAATGTCAAAAAAGCATTTTTGTATCCAAAAAAAAAAATTGTACACAAAAATGTATGAAAACATTATCACCCACTAGTTATGTAATGAAAAACAATGTAAATACGGTCAATTTTTGGTGTAGCATGCTGATGTTTAATGGTTCTTAATTATGTTAACCCTTCTGGTTAAACAGTAGAGCAGGGGTTAAAGTTGCAGAGCAGGATTCAAAACAGCCAACAAAGGCTGGCTAAAACTTTAGTTTCAATTCCAGAAAAGTAACCTTGGAGCACATGGGAGTGTGACTGCCACAGTTGTCTGCAACTCTTTTAAAGCAGCTGTATCTTTCCCAAGATCTTGTTGCAGATAAGACCACATCTAGTCCCATGCTAGGACCAGATGTGCTTTTTAAAGAGTTGCAAGCAAGTTCCCATTTCCATGTCTCAAAATTTACTTTTCACAGTTATTTCCAAAATGAAACACTGCCCTAATAATTAGTTCAGGTGTTCGTGGAGTCTTAGGATTTATATTTTGTAAGGAAAAAACTTTATTTGATCAAATAGATTAAAATCTGCTGATGGGAAATAAAAATCTAACTTTTCCTCCAAAGTAATGCGATGTACATAGGCTATCAAATTCTTTCAATTCAAAAGCAATTTTTTTGACACCCAAAAGTTGCACTTTTAAAATGTATTTTTCCAGTAGTGAACAATTATAATGAGTGGATAGTAAGAGAATGACAATATAAAAAAAAGTGTAGCTGTTAATATTTTGCCTATTCATTGTTGTGGGGATAGGTGCTAAGAATTCCTAATCAGAAACTAGTGGTGAAATGCAAAAATTTTTGCTACTGGTTCTGTGGGCGTGGCTTGGTGGGTATGGTTGGGGGGGTCATGTGACTGGGTGGCCGTGGCCAGCTTTTTTTTTACTTTTTAAAGCATTTTTACTACCTATTCGCCCAAACCGGTAGTAAAAAAATGCTTTTAAAAAGTTTTTTAAAAAAGGTTCCAACGATCACAGCTGTGCCGCTGTGGAACTTTATTTTTTACTTTTTAAAGCATTTTTTTACTAATGGTTTGCCTGAACCAGAGCAAACCGGTAGCATTTCACCCCTATCAGAACCATAACCTTTCTATTTTAGGAACAAATCATTGCTTTTCAGGGTGCCTTTGGACTTCAGAAGTGTGATCTGCAGAACTCTATGGGATATAAAAAAGGGGGGAGGGAACATTTCCATTTGGGGCTCATGGGATTAGGGACCTTTGCTACACAGCATTTGGGCTGTAGAACCTATACCGGCAACTACTGGCTAAATCTACGTGATGGTTTTAATTCTTTGGGTCAAATCCTTATGTGATTTTAAGGAAAAGTGCATTAAAACTACATTTAAAAAAAACTTGTTTCTACTATTCAGATACTGTATTTAATTGAAATTTGTTTCTACAATAACATGATGAAAGGTGCTCTGTTTATCTCATGTTGTAGAAAGCTTTAAGATAAAGTACCACAAAAAGCCTTCAGTTATACTTGTATGTAAAGATTTCAAGAGGAATCAATTGTATCTTTGCAATAATTACTTGTGTCTTCTTTTAACCATTTCATCAGTCACACAAAATATCCTGGCAGCTGTTTGAAACAGGTTTCTGAATTAGTACAGAGAAAAGCAATATGGCGGGGGGGGGGGGAGTTTGTTAATGACTGATGTCTTTATTTTCATCAATGTATTAACACTAATTACATATATCTTCTTCATGCTGTTAATTTTTTTCTGGTCTAACTTGGAATTGCTCCAAGTGTTTTTGGATATAAATATTTGGTTCTAATATCTGCTGTCATTAAACTGGAGATGTCATTCACTAAACAAATGACTATGATAAGGTGTTGGGTTTTTTTTTAATCAGTTTGAACATCCCATTAAATAATACCATTTTTTATTCTCAACACATACAGTACTTGGAATATCTTTCTGGACATAATTTAAGAACAAAAATATTTTATTCTGGAAAACTGCATTCCAATAAATCATTAAATCCACATCCCTTATCATTTAATGATTTTGCTACCCGTGTTTCCCTGAAAATAAGACCGGGCCTTAAATTTTGGGGGGCTCCAAAATAAGCACTAGGGCTTATTTTCAGGGAAACATGATTTCAGGGTGATCAGCTGAACTGGGCGCCCCACCCACCCTGGCACACATATAAAAGACAGAACGCACGGGTGCCAATGTCTGGTAGCAGCTACAGCCTGCTGGCCAATTGGTTGGCACACTTTGGGGTTGTGCAGCCTGCACAACACAGACGAGTTGATTACCTGTCCAAGCAGCAGGTGGTGGCACAGGCAAGGGGGTAGGCATGTAATCCAGATGTGCTGCATGGGCTGTGGGAAAGATGAGAGTTGTTGGGTCAGAGCAGATGGGCAGCCATAGGAGCTCATCTTCATGTTGTGGTACTGGCAGCAGAAAGATGCAGAGGTGTGGGGGGCGGAGGCAGGCAACATGAATGCACTGCATGGGCCACAGGCAAGCCAAGAGATGGTGGGAAGGAGTATGCAGCTGGCCATGGGAGACTTGCCTTTGCATCTCTCAGGCTTGCCTGTGGCCTATGTAGAGCATTGGGATTGGCTGCCTTCTTCCCCATGCCTCTGTCTCCATTTGCTTCCGGTGCTGCCATGTGAAGACAAGCCTCCTGCAGCCACCCACCTACTATGGCCCATTGACACTCTGCTTTCCCACAGCCCACGTGATATGTCTAGATCACCTGCCTCCCCCTGCCTCTGCCTCTGCCTCTGCCTGCTGCTTGGACATGAGTTGGTAATCAACTCATTTGCACTATGTAGGCTGCGACACCATTGGCCCCCACCCCTTCTGCTTCTGGTGCTGGCCATGCTCACCCACCACCTAGCTGATGACGATCTTCACTAGGTCTTATTTTTGGGGTAGGGCTTAGATTAGGCATGCTTAAAAATCAAGCTAGGTGTTAGGTGTACCTCCTTTCAATACTCAAGAATGGAAAACCTCAAGTCCATTTTCATTGAGAAAAGTACTTTTACTGAGTATGAACTGAATGCAACCATAGAAAAGCATGATCTGAAGCATAGGCGCGAAAATCACATATAGAAAGCATCCCCTCCCAACTGTCCAGTGTAAATCATCCAATCATCAGGTCCTCCAAGGGTCATGTGGGAGCACACATCTGGCAGTGTCATCCTCCTGGAATGCCATGACCGTTGGCCTTGAAGCATATCAACTTCAAAGAAAGAAGTGCAGCAAAGATTCACTTTCATTTTCCTCCAGCACGCTCCCCCCCAAGAATCCTCCTAGCTCCCCCTCCCCCATTTCCATGGCAGCTGAGCAAGTAAGCATCGAAAGAGCAGAGGCTGACACTAGGGCTTATTTTCAGGGTAGGTCTTATTTTGGGGAAAACATTATTTGCAGTTCCCAGAAACAGAGGACATTGGATTGTTACTTGTTTTATAGGATTAAGACTTAGTGTTGAGTCACACATTTAACACTAAGTAAAGCAGGCAGAGTTCACTTATGGCAAACTGAAAACAAAGGATTCATATAACTATGTGGTAAATCAGCCACAATCAAAGGATAGATTGATATTTGAATAGAATATGTTTTTCAAACTTGACAACTTTAAGATGCATGGACTTCAACTCTCAGAATTCCTTACCATATTGCCTAAAGAAATTTGGAGATTTTAAGTCCATGTATTTTTAAAGTTCAAGTTGAAAAACACTGGAACAGAGAAAACTTAGACTCATTTGTTACTAAAGGATATAAAAAGATGAAATTTCTGATGTAGCTTTTCCTTTTTCCTTCAACTTGGCAATTGTGTTGGAGCATTCTGCCCAGGTTTCCTAATGTTTTACAGTAACTCATCAGTTTCATCTTATATTGACTTTAATTCACATTGAGAAATTTAAAGATGTTCTATATGATGCTGAGCTGTTGATGTTTTATTTTTAAAGTCATTTTTACAGAAGAACAGAAAATCTGTAGTCAGATGTCTTTCTATAATTTTGGCTGCTGGGCTCTGAATTGCAGTTATTTATTATTGACATTTCTGAAAAATGGAACTCTCAGGCCAGTTTTGAAAATGGAGTCAAGCTAGTTTTCAAAATCACAGTTTGTTCATAATTCAATTTCACAAGTTCATTTGCAGTTGTGGATGCTTAATTGTTGTCATCCTGTATGGTATCTTTGGATTTGCAAAACATTAGACTACCTTTAATATATGTCTTTAATACATATGGCTGTACCTATTTTTTTCTTACACTTTTATTATCAATAGCCTTCTGAATATATCTGTTCTCACTTACTCTAGTTTTAAAGTATTTCATATGGAAAGAATCTGTTCGTACATTTGAAGTTCCCCAAGATGCATTTTCACAAGCACTGCCAATACTACTGAAAAGATATGTGGGTGGTTTTTTCTTTTTTCAAAAGGAAACAGCAGAAAAATTGAAATCAAATAATTTCCAACTGTTTACATAGCAAGGCTTTTCAGATGACACTGTACTTTTGCCTTTCAGAATGTAACCTTGAAGCTGATCAGTGGGATAATTCAGTGAAAAATCTGTTGCTGATGTGGTTGTGCTTAATTTTAATAAACATTATTATTAAAGACACAGATCGGCTTATGCAATTAAAGATTTTTTGGAAGGTTAAAGCAGGTCATTGCATAAAAACAAAAAAGTATTTTCATGACAGGAATATTGCACAAAATATTTCTTTGAATTGCATCGCACATTTGGGTACATTAAAAATATTCATACATTTTCAACACTTGGAAACAATGGTTCAAATAAGTATTGTTAGTAACTGCTCATTAACTTGTAATTTACTTGGGACTTTCGTGTTTCTTTCTTCAGTGTACTGACAGGTGTAAGAAATAGTACCTTTGCTCCACTTGTACTGAATAATGATTTCCTGCTATACAGGAAGTCCTTGACTTATGGGACCACAATTTCCATTGCTAAAGCAAGGAGGATGTTACTGAGCCTCACCCAATTTTATGACATTTTGTGCCAAAGTTGTGAAGCGAATCAAGCAGTGGTGGATTGCTACCGGTTAAGCCTGGATTGGGCAAACTGATAGCGGCGGCGGTGGGAGGCTCCACCCACCCACCGGGACACTACTGCGCATGAGCAGAGGCTTCTGTGCATGCGCAGAAGTGTTGCATACGCGCATGAGTGCCCACAAGCAAACCGGTAGCGACGGGTTTTGAAACCCTCCTGTGGAATCAAGCTTGTCTCCTTGACTGGTTGTCAGAAGATGGCTTGGCTGGGAAGATCACAGTTGGTGATCACATAACTTTAGGATGCTGCAACCATTGTAAATACATGCCAGTTGCCAGATGCTCAAAATTTTATTACATGACTGTGAAAATACTGTCACAGTTGAAAGTTACTTTTTTGGGTGCTGTTGAAACTTTGAATGGTTGCTAAATGAATCATTATAAGTCAAAGACTATCTGTAATACAGTTAAATGTTGGCTACAATCATCACACATCTTGCCATTCTCTTTTATTCAGCTGCACAAGCCAGACTTTTAACTAATCTTTCTGTAGATATATCTGATTCCATCTCTTTGTTCTTTTAACTTTATAAAATTATTTTTCATTTTCTCTTCAATTATATCAACTAGTCCTTCATTCATTTGCATGAAGTATCTAGTTATATATGATTAGCTTTTCTTCCCTTTGTGCAGTTGTCTTTTTGTTCATGTTTCTTTTATCCAGCTCCTTGTGCATTCAGTACTTTTAATGGAAAATGCCTTTCCTTCCTCCCTTTTCCCTGTTAACTATATTTTATACCAGGGTGGCATACCTAGAATAAGAAATACTTTTGAATTCTATTCATTTTATCACCGACTAATGACTTATTAGTTGATATGAGAGTATTGAATTTATAATGCCATGTATCAGAAGTATTTTTATGAAATTATTTTCTCAGAGATAAACTAACTTGTCTTTAAAAGTTTCTTTTCTTAAGAATATTTCAAGATGTGTTTCCTTTCAAAGTGGCTATAGAATATCTTACCCATACTTTTTGCAGTATAAGATGCACTTCTTCCCCCCCCCCCCAAAGAAGTGGAAATGTTGGTGCATCTTATACACCGAATACAGTCATTTTTGGCCTCCCAAAACCCCGCTCCGCACGTCAGCCAACTCTCTATGGGACAATTTGACCTAGATCATTTCAATGCTGTATTAATAGTTTCATTCAGTTACTATTATTCTTGGTGACCAGTTTTCATTGAAATTATTGTAACTTTTGTATTTCTGGATTAATTTTCTTTATTTTATTATTTTTTATTATTATTGGCCACCATTCCATTGAAATTAATTTAACTTTTATATTTGTTGAGTTGTCCCATGGCAAGTTGACCCATTCCGACCCAAGCTCACCCATATTACCTAATATGTATTAATATGTGTGCATATATTAAATGAATCAGGCTACTCATATAGTACATGAAAATTGCAATGAGATTTAGGCAAACAATTTTTATTAACGAATGTGTAACTAATATTTTTTTTTAAAATATTCAAAAGAGATTAAAATGAACAGAAAAAAAATAGATGTTAGGAATTACAATTCTTAGAAAATCAATTAGAATTAAGGTAACCCCCTAGCTACTTCTTAATGTATTATTTCTTTCCTACTGCTAGGAAGGATTTGCTGCTTAAACAGCAAGGTACTTTATGACAATTGATTTGAAGATACTATGAGTGAGGTGAGAGCCATATGTGATGAATGTTGTATGAGCATGGAGTCTTTGATGCTTTCCAAACTTGGCTGGTTTTTTTGCAAATATTTCATTATCCAATTGGGTAACAACTTTAGTACATTGAAGATGTTATCTAGATGGATAAAAAAACTTTTGCAAGAAAATAATGAAGCTCAGAAAGCACCCAGGACTCCATGGATCAACTCTGAGCTACAAATATTCTCTTCTAATGGTCTACTAGGATGCATTACCTCAATTGGACTGTGAAGCAAGTAGCAACATAACTTTTGTCTACAATAGGACTAATTGATAAAGGTTTCCATGTTCACTCATGTTCAACTATAGGATGCGGTTGTCATCTCCATTTCTTGACCGAGGGAGCTAGAGTTGTCTGAATACATTTTCCATGATCATGTGGCTAACATGGCTATATGCTGAAGACACATGGAACACTGTTATCTTCCCACCAAAGTGGTACCTATTAATCTACTTGTGGTTACATGCTTTTTAACTGCTAGGTAGGCAGGAGCTGGGGCAAGTAATGGGAGCTCATCCCGTTGTGTGGCACTCGGGTCTCAAATCCATCTTTAACCACTGCACTATTGCGGTTAAAGGATTATAACTAATGATTGGCAATTATTAATAATGTATCAATATTAATAATTAGCAATCATAAATGGCAATTGATGATTTGCCAATTATCTTACAGTACTAACATGAATATTAGGACTAAAAGGTAAAGGTAAAGTTTCCCCTCACACATATGTACCAGTCATTCCCGACTCTAGGGGGCAGTGCTCATCTCTATTTCAAAGCCAAAGAGCCAGCACTGTCCAAAGATGTCTCCATGGTCATGTGGCCGGCATGACTAAATGCCAAAGGAGCACAGAACGCTGCTACCTTGCCACCAAAGATGATCCCTATTTTTCTATTTGCATTTTTTACATGCTTTCGAACTGCTAGGTTGGCAGAAGCTGGGACAAGTAACGGGAGCTCACCCTGTTACTAGGGATTTGAACCACTGAACTGCCAACCTTTCGATCGACAAGCTCAGCATCTTAGCCACTGAGCCACTCACATCCCTATATTAGGACTACCACCAGTAAAATGCAAGTTAGATTTTAAAATCATTCATCTCATATGTCTGCAGTCATCAGCTATAACTCTACATTTTAATCACACATCAGGTCCAAAACAGACAGTGAAGATCAAACATTAGTTGCTGTGATATTTTCCATTTAGGTAGCTTAACCAAGTGAACATTATTCTCTTGCTGACATTTCTACTGTTCTAACCCAGTAACATTTCACATGTTCCAAGGGCAGTATTCACAATTGGCAAATCACCAGTGCTGGGTGGAGAGGCTTTCATAATTTTTGTTAGAGATCTGCTTTTTGATTTGGCATGTTCAATAGCTAAATCCCAAATTGTATTTTTGTGGCAAACTTCCAAATGCTATACAGTATCTCAGGTTTGCTTGAAATAATGATGCAACAGATTGATGGAGATATACTTCTCTTTTTCTGATCCTTTTAGTCCGTGTTTCTTCCCTTAATAGCTGATTTCTTGCATTAATCTTTTGAAATTTGACACCTTCACAATGTGGTAGAACCTCTAGTCAGCACACAGCCTGCATTTATTTAAACATAATTAGATTTATGACAGAGGAGTTCTCTAAGTAAGCATCAGGCAAATTATAGCACGTCCTTGTGTTTTCCTCAGCTTTTTCCCAACAGCATCTGCAGAATTCGGTGATTTCATCAGAGTGGTAAGCATCATGGCAGACATACAAAAGGGCAAAATTTGTGTTGTGATGGCACAATGCTTAACTTTCTCTTCCCCTCTGAATGCTTCTGCCTTCAATCACCTCTGTCCAATGACACTATGTGCACTTTGGTCACTAAGATACAAAAAAGATGCTGATGCCCTAGAAAGAGTGCAGAGAAGAGTTGACAAAGATAATAAAGCTAAATCTTATGATGAATGATCAAGGGAACTAAGTATGTCTAACCTAACAAAGAAAAGGATTAGAGTGGCATGGTAGCTGTCTACTAGTACTTGACGAACTGTCACAGAGAAGAGGTGGATAACTAATTCTCCAAAGCACCTTCTTGTGCATTTGCTGCTTGATTCTCCTTTTCTATCTAATTGTAGGGCCAGCTGTATCTCTAAATATCAGGAGAATGGGGCTAACAGTGCATTCTTTGACTGGCAAAGAATGCAAGCCATCAGGTTGCATGAGTGATTGGAATGGAATGGAATGGATTGGATTAAACTGGATTGGAGATACCCATTGATCTTCCTTTTCGCCATCTCTTTCTTTCCCCATGCTTATGGTTTTCTAGGGCTTGACCAATGGCAATGAAAATGTGTAATATATCTCTTATCATTACCCTGAGTTTATTAAATAACATTAATAGTTTTCTATTATTTTGTTTTTTGTAGTATTTTGTATTATTTCCTATATCAGCATTCATTCATTTCTTGTGTATATTACAGACAAAAACAAAAGTTAAATAGATCACAGAATCACTTGGATATATTATAATAAAAGCTTAGTACATCCTTTTACCAGAATTGTTTAATATTTTTGAAAGTTTACAATTGTATCTTGTCATTTTAGCTCATAATTTATTGTGCATATTTGCAACGTACCTTCTGTATTTTAAAAAGAAAAACCCTACAAAACAAGGTTTTCATTAAGCTAATTTCTATATTCATTCATAGACAATTCACCCAGATTCATTTTATTTTTGCCAAAATAAACATGTAAAGGAAAAGGAACTATTTTCTGGAGAAGGTTGAGTAGCTAGAACATACAGTTGAATAGCTAGAACTGTATAGTTTAGCAATATACTTAGTGGCCATAGGAAAAATAATTAAATATTATTGCATCATTTTGCAATTTTCCTACTGCTATACTGGTAATAAAATTAATTGAATCCATAGTACCTATTTCTATTTTTATAAAATACAATACATTTAAGTGATCCACTAGGGAAATCCATTGTTCTCTGCACTGAGCAGAAAATCAGATTTGAATTCCAGCTCAGTGACTGCACGGAAAAAAATGTCTAAAATATAAGGAAAAAACACCTAACTAGCTGGTTTCCTAAAAGGACAAAAACTTTAAATTTAAAAACAGAAATCATAAACTACCAAAAAAGGTAGTATTTTTCCAAACTGAATGAACGATATTGCTTCAATACATCTGGTTTTGGAAGCTATAAAATTATATAACGGATTTTTCCTAAACTTTTGCTCTCTATCAGATGGATTTCTTTACATGAGAAATTTGATTAACCATGGCAGTTCCATTAAAGTAAGTATTTATTAGGAATTACTGTCAGGTACAAAAAGGAATTATTCAGCAGTAGAATATCAGTTTTATATTGTTTCCTGATTTCTAATGTTCTGATAAAACCTTTTTCTACCTTTTTATGTGTGGCTTGAAGCCAAGTTATTTGTTTAACATCAGTTGTTAATCTACTAGTTTTGGGAAACTTGGATGGGATGGAAAGTAAACATCCTTGATTTATGGACACATTGTTGGCTTGATATGGAAATTGTTTGCCTTTGCTTTATTCCAGGAAGCCTTTTGTTTTCCCAGTTAAGCTCAGGTTTCTCAACCTTAGCCATTGGCTGGGGAATTCTGGATGTTGAAATCCACCATGGCTAAGGAAAAACCCAATAGCCCTGAAATTCCCTTATAGTGTCCAATGAAGTGTCCCTCTGTAAGGGAGATGGGCAGTTAATAAGTCTGAAATAAGTATATATAAAATTAACTAAGTCTGACCTTCATTAGTTCTTCAAAGTCAGCTTGGTGCTGCCACCTGCTATGTATCAGGGAAATTACTATAGAAACTAATATCGATGGATATGGGCTAATTACTAAACAGGAATGGCAAATTTGGAGTACTCCCCTGAATCCATGCATCTCATGCCTCCCTGTTGATTCATAAAGCTCATTAGCTATGGTTTGCTTGACAATAGAACAGAGAAAAATATGATCAATTCACAAAATACACTAAAGCCTAAATAAGTTTTAGCGCAGTGAATTCAGCCTCCGGCAAGACCAAAAGATAGTTTATTTGCTCATGCCCGTAAATCTGCTCGCACTCTCTGTTTACAACAGGTCAGCAGAGCAAAGATGATAGCTGAGCCAGCAAATGACTTATTGGTTTATATCTATCATTTTAAGTGTAAGAACCCAGGGTCATACTAAAGCTAAAGATTTCACTGAGACATGGTCTTATATTATGCTTTTCTTCGTTCTGACCTTCAGAAGGATAAGAGTAAATTACCAAATGAAAAACAAGAACTTATTTTGATCTCATTATTTTATTTTATTTTTTAAAAATAGTGGAAAACTCTCCTGCTTTCAGCTAAAGCCTTTATGAGTGGATGGGAACTAGAATTAATTTCCCACCCCCATTATTCATGCTCTAATCAATGTCAATCCCTTTTCAGTGCAGGAAATTCAGAGTTCTGGCCACTTTTTAAAAGTTGCCATAATGTAAACATAACTTTAATTATGTTTTAACTTTAATTAGACTTTGATAATGTGAATCTTACCTTTTATGTATATACCCCATCTATTTGAAATCCTTTTATTTAATCCTGTCCTCCAGCATATCAGAAAATAAACATTTGAAGACAAATTACAGATTTTTAAACGAGCTGCTCAAAAATTTCACCACTTCCTTCTTACTGCTAGCACAGGAAAGCAATTTATTTGGGATGAAAATGTAATCTGTAGCAGAAATGTGATTAAAGAATGGAAGTTTAATGACCATTTGCAAAGAACAAGCATGTAACAAAAATCCACAGATGTAGAATGGAATGTTATAGATGTCACTGTGGGAAGCAAGAATTAATATCCTCTAAACATGCCATCTGAGGGAATTGTGCCAAAGATGTTAACAAGTTCAAAGGCTTTCAGAAATCATACTGGACAACTGAAGTAATGAAATTGTTAGCTTAACAGACTAGCAAGGATTTACAAAATCCTGGTTTTCACATCAGGCTAAGCCAAACCCAAACCCAATCACATTTATCGGCGTAAGCAAAATGTGAATTCAACAGGGGTAAATTCAGCAGGTTCTGACAGGTTCTGGAGAACTGGTAGCTTTTGAGCAGTTCGGAGAACCGATAGCGGAAATTTTGAGTAGTTCAGAGAACCGGCAAATACCACCTTTGGATGGCCCCAGAGTGGGTTGGGAATGGAGATTTTGCAATATCCTTCCCCCAGGAGTGGGGAGGGAATGGGGATTTTGCAGTATCCTTCCCCTGCCATGCCCACCAAGTCACACCATGCCCACCAAGCCACGCCCACAGAACCGGTAATAAAAAAAATTGGATTTCACCACTGGAATTCAACCATTATGGCTTATTAGCCATTATATATGATTTAATTCTATGTGAATCAGCATATTATTCTTTCTTTCAAGAAACAAGAGTGAAAAAAATAACATTTATATTTATGCCACTACTTAGCCCCGAGGTTTGTGGTAGCATCACATCACAAATTAATGCAAATGGGAAGATAAGATTAAGTTAAATATTTTATTGTGCAACTACTCTGTCTTATTTATAGAATCTTACTGGAGATTCAGATATCTTCTGTTTGTCATGTTCTGCATTTTTTCTACCAAGGTACAACATATTTTATTTTTATTTTTTATTTTATTTTATTAAATTTATATAATAACATACTGTATGAGCGCAGACAATTGTGGTTTACTCATAAAACAATGACCTACAATTCATGGTTTATTATGAGAACCCACCCATTGGAATGATATTGCCAAGAGCAACAATCTTTTACATGACTGTCTCGATTTCCATAGATCCTTTTTCATTCAAAATAGGCAAATAAAAGCCAGAACAAAAAGACTATGAGTTGATCATGATTTCATTATTGTACTGGTTTATATGGTTATTACCCTCTACAATTTGTCCAGTCCAAAATATGATAAACCATGATTTATCATAGAGAGGTCAAATAGAATATGAGTTATATTGGAAAGAAGAAAAGAGATGACTGTACATGAACCCAAAGACCCCTTGTTTAATATAAAATCATAGTACAGTATGATGTTACATTCGTTTCAGGATACTTGCTGAAAGACCGAAGTAGAGTTATGCCTTCTGAGTGGGTAATTTCTCCTAAGCAGAAGAACTTTTTTTAAAAAAAATCCTGAAAATATAAATTTCAGAATGAAGGGAAGGATCTAGTTATATCACTGAGAGGGATCAAAGGTGACTTTTTGTGTACTGGTGTGCCGAAAAAAATATGAAAAAAACCCCTGCAGATCGCTTTCATTTGACTCTGACATCATGATCTGCCCATATCTCTTGCCAGGAAAAATAGTTGGCTGGCCTAGCATTGAAATTGATTTCATTCCTTTCATTGCTATTTTCTTGCTTCCTGGAGGGTATCAATTTACAGATTCTGTATTGCAGAGCCAGCTTATGAAACTGCAATCATTTGCAGCTTCATAAGCAAGCAATGGATTTTAACATTGACTTCCTCAGAAACAAAGATCTGGAGTTTAGCATCCAGACAGGACAACTCTGGCAGCTATTGTTGGAGCCATTAAAAAAAAAGTTTAATAGAAGCATTATGATTTTGGTATGAATCTTATTCTTGGGAAACTGAAGGCTTAATTGAAAAGGATAGTATTAAAATCCTATGTTCATACAACAAGACTGCTTCCACAGGCATCTAAAATACCAGTTTTTTGGCATTATATGCTTGTTTTCTTCATGAAATGATAGTTATTTTGTTGCTGAGGGGGAATATAATAATCACCATCTTGACAGCTAATGTTGCAAATGAAACAACTTCATTTTAGAGCTGTGCTGAGGGATTGTTCGTGCATTAATTGGGTTAAATTCCATTGGAATTTTACTTATTGTTTTTCACTTAGTAGCATCTGTACTTGTTCAATGTACAATTGATTTAAGATGTTTACTGCCACAAGGGACCTTGGTATTCACATTACTTTAGTTAGCTTTTTAAAAGCATTAGCTAAACTGATAGAAGGTAACATTGTCAATAGTCCCTAGATTTCTGAGCCCATTGATTTTTAGAAAACATCTACAGCTGCAAAACTTTACTGTATCAGGCATGTTCTTATAATGTTCTGCCAATCATTCACTATTGCACTAGAGAAGGAATAACATTAACTATAAAATTATTGTGGTAGATTTTCCATGCCAAAAGAAAACTCATTTATTTATCATTTAGATCTCTAAGGCTACCCAACTTAACAGCAAGAGAAGAATCTAAAAATTCTGCTCCTAATTCTTGACCTGGCTTCTGTGTATTTTTTAAAAAATGTTTTGTATTTTTTACATTAAGAAAAAACTTTCTAGCCAGACTGGGGCATCTGGGGCTTCAAAACTGCAAATGTATGTAACAAAGATGGAGCATTTGACTGTAAAGCTGTGCCTGCTTTCCTGTAGACCAGGGGTGTCAAACTGGTGGTTGTGGGCCGGATGTATCATGCACAAGCCATGCCCACCCCAGCTCCGTGAAGGGGAAAAAATGTCATGAAACATCACATGACAGCAACATGCCACAGTGAGCTTGACAACTGTGTTGTAGACTATGAGTCCTCCCATGGAAGCCTTCCTCTTGGCTCAGCTGGATGAAATTATGATGATGCCTTGATTTCCACATGGAGGTAGATCACATTGGGAACACCTTATCTCATATTGGAAGCCAAAAAGACACTATTTCAAATCTTTTGCAGATGCAAACAGACATAATTCCCAATTCCTAGATTTTCTCCCAATATATAACATTGCGACATTTCTTTTTTTGATTGATTGACCTCACTTTTACTTTGTATTCCTCGAGGCACAGAATCTCCATAACAAAAATCCTATGAAGTGCGTTGAATGCGGACGACTGGCCCAAACTCATCCTGATGGCTTCTGTGTCTAGAAATCCAACTAGCAAAATGGACAATGACCTATACCAGTGTTGGGGAACCTTTTCGGCACCAAGTGCTGAAGCAGGAATGCATGGGCGGGGGCACCAGAAACCGGAAGAGCAGTTTCCCCAGTGGAAATGCACATGCTGGGAAGCTGAGCTTCCAGTTTCCATGCATGCCGGTCACCTGGTCTTGCGGTTTCTAGCATGCATGCAAGCACAAAGACCAACTGGCAGCACACCTGCGCACACCAGAAACTGGAAGCTCAGCTTCCTGGTGCACACATGCATGCCAGGGAGTTGCTCTTCTGGTTTCCAGTGCTCCCACCTGCATGAAGATCAGCTGGCTGGTACACATGTGCATGCTGGAACCCGGAAGAGCAACAGGCAATGGCTGGCATGCCCAGAGAGATGGCTCTGCATGGCACTTCCAGCATACGTGCCACAGGTTTGCCATCACTGATGTATACTAAAGTTGTCTCCTAGTGTGCTAATATATATTATTCAAAGGGAAATTATAGAGAACTAACCCAGTTTAGGTGTGGAAAACACTGCAATTTATTGGACATTTTAAAAAAATGGTCCTTGTACAGACCAAAGCAAATATAGCATTATAAAGAAATAATAGGCTGTGTATTTGTTAGTAGTAAGTCCCACTGAATTTATTACCAAAGAAAAATGACTGAGCTGTCACTTTATTTAACTCTGTAGATTATTTGGATATATCCTCTTTTCCTTTCAAATGATACAAAAAGTCTCACAAAGGATGGCTATTCTGTGGGTTTTAAAATTAAAAACACATTTTTCCAATCATTACACAAGTCTGTCCTCAGCTATTAATGCAAATTAGGGATTTGCCCAATTGTTCAAAAAGAAGCTGACAATTCAGCCAGGGAAATCTAAGGACTGTTAAAGAACTCATTCCATTTCAAGCCATTAATTAAGACTTTACTGCCACTTTAAATTATTATCACACTGCAAAATGATACATTTCTCTTTTGGTAAGGCAGCAGCTGCCTGAGGTGTAAAAAAAAAAGAAGTAGCAATATTTATAAGATGATAGAAAGAAGATTTAGTCCAATTTAATGATAAGAGCAAAGCCAGCAGCAGTCTGTTGCTGTATCTGAAGAAACCGGAATGTATTCAATTGTAATGCCAATTTGAATGGAACCATCTTTCTAGATTCAGGATGATGTAATATTTTCTAAAATAGCAGATGGTGTCTTGTTTCTCTTAAATACATAAGTAGCATGTAATTCAAAGGGAACAGAAAGTAAAAGAGAAGAGACTAAAATCAATCATTGTTTGTTCTATCAATTATTCTTCAAACTGAGGGTTGCCCTAGGCTTCATTAATGGAATCTCGGGGGCAATATTCCCCAAAAGCATGGTAAGATGAGATAAAAAAAAATATGATTATTCTGTCTTTGATGATGTTTCCCTTCTTTCCACATAAAAGTACTAATTTAAGACAAACTTTGGGGTGATTGTGGGCCTGTGCTCAAGACTTTGGGGGGGCATAGATATACTCAGATCCTTTTTTAATATGTCCCAAACTTGCTAGATTATTGGTAACAGGACTTGTATATTCAACTTGTAATTAAATGGTTATACTGAGTTATTCAAATTTTGCTTTTCATAGAGATACGATCTTTGATGCTGTGATCTTCTAGATATTTATATGGAAATTGGAACCATTAAACTTAGTTTGAACAGCATGAAAAGCTTTAGAGTTTCTATGAGCTTTGGTTTTCAGTGCAAGCCTTAAAAAGAAGAAACACATGTTGGTGCAAGAGAGTATGTGATTCCTCCACACTATTAAAAGCCCTGCAATTACCTTTTTGCTTTACTTTCTAGACAAGCTTGATGGCTGATTTGCAATTTTAGGTATGAGTTATGGCAATAATAGCAGTTTTGCAAAACACAGTTGGTACTTAAAAACATCTGACAAACAGCTCAGTACAATATTTGCTGTGCTTTGGATGTCAATATGTGCACATCTGGAAGCTGCAGAAGTAGGAAGCTATAGAAGAACATTTTTGACAACTATTAGAATGCAGCTATAGACTTCATTTGTTTGTTTAGATTAGGTTTATCTCTGCAAACTTGCACAGCTGTTCTTTGTGGTAAAAGTCACTAGCAAAATCAACATGATATGGCTATTATGCATAAGTTGGGTTGACAAAATGAGAAATGAGGTGATAAGCCACCTGGGGAAGCCAAGGGAAATCATAAAAATCATAAAAAAGCGAAAGTTAGAATATTTTGGACATATTCTATGGCATACTTCACTTAATCCTCCAAGGAAAGATTGAAGGCAAACAAGGTCCAGGCAGAAGAAGAACATCATGGCTTCAAAATCTAAGGGACTGGTTTGGACAAAATTCAACAGCACTTTTTCATGCAGCTGTTGAAAAAAATAGGATCGCCAACATGATCGCCAACGTTCGATGTCAGATATGAATAACAAGAAGAAGCAAAATCAACTCACAAAGAAAGTGAAGGATTTCATGAACTTCGCTGAACCTCAATAACCAAATACAATGAAACTGTTGTTGTTCAGTCACTAACTCATGTCCAACTCTTTGCAAACCCATGGCCACAGCATGACAGGTTTCCCAATTCTCCATTGTTTCTCAGAGTTTGCCCAAATTCCAGCAGAAGTAACAGGAGGGTCTTTTATTTGACATGTAAATAATGATAAAGCATATCAAGTTGAGCAGCAGAGAGAAAAATACCAAGATGCTTCTTTAACCCTGTCTGGTTCTTACTGCCTCTTTCCCCTTGGCTGTTTCCATTTACAGCAGGATCTCCCCATTAAATAGTCAACTCTGTACCTCAGTGATCTTTACAGTTTCTGAACTGTAATGTTTTTCAAAACTGTTGAAAGCCCCAAAACAATCTAACTCATTAATTTTTAAAAGTAGAAACCTTTCTCCATTACTGCCCTAAATAAATTCTGTCATCACACTAAATTTCATTCAATAAAATTTCTTTTCACTAATGATGATAGTCCACAGACTATATTCTTTCAGTTCAGCCATTAGAGTCAGTCAGGAGTTAGGTAGCATGCCAATTTAATAAACATTTTAAATTATTCTTTTTAAAATCTGTTTTGTTTCCATAGAAAAGGTAAACCCTGACTTCTGGTTGATATCTTGGCAAGATCAGACATGGAAAGCGGGTCTCCGTGTTTCCATGCTGAGTTCTCCCCATTAGTGGGCTCTGAAAGGAGCCAAAGCTGCCTTGGAGGGGTGGTAAAGCAAAAATGGACACCCTGCAAGGTCTTGGAGAGTTGCATCTCTCCTGCCTGACCCGGGCTTATTTTCCCTCTCAGCCAAAATGAGAAGAATAGACAGCTTAAGATGGCTGCCATGAAGCTGGGACAGCCAATGACCATTTAAGCTTTGAGCTGGAGTGGATTTTGGTGAATAGTGTAGAACTGGGTGAGAGGATTTCTTGTACCTGAAAGTTAACCCCAAAAGAGAAATCTAGGATTTACTCAAAACTATCTGTTAAAGTGGTGATCAAACACTTTGAGAAAACCACCAGACTGGAAGGAAAGGATTAAAGAGAGGGGGGGAAAATCTTCAAAATGTAGGAAATTGGACTCTCAAATTGAGAAGATGTGACATTGGGAAGGTTATTTAAAATGCTGGGATTATGGATTTGAAAAAAACTAACACTGCTTCTATAATTGAATTACAATTTAAAATAATTAAAACCAGATTTTTAGTAATAATATTGAAAATTAACCTGAGAATACAACCTGCTGGTGAAAGGAAAATATGCAAGCCTGGGAATCCCCATTTAAAGGACTATGAAAATATTTACTGGACTATATACATCTACCGTATAACTACTGGAGATTTAAATGTGGGAACAAGGAAAACACTTAATTAAAGTGACCCTGAATGTTAAATCATATGACTGAATCCATAGATGTGACTTAAAGAGGCTCAGATAACTCCCTGGACTATGTAAATGGAACTGACTGACTACTTATAGAACATAAAGAACTGTGATTAGTGTATACTTTGAAGAATAACCTCAGGTTTGAACAAATGGTTCTTGGGCTATTGGCCAAAAGTGGAATTTATTAAAACAAGATAAGATGCAACATAAGGACAAACGAGCAGAACTTTGAATGAGATGGACTGGATGTTTCAAAGCATAAAGTATATGATACAGAAAGAACATAAGGTGATTATGGAATTAATGGATGGCATAGATCAAAAATTAGGAAATATTATACAAAGGATAATGAGCAATGACCAAGATGCCCAGGAAAGGAAGGAGCTACTAGAAGGAATAGAGGAAAAACAGAATTGAGGAATCAATGAAAAGAAGATAATGAGGAGTCATCAATAAAATTAAAATAATGTTTGATGAATCAAACCAGGGGGAAAAGAGATCTGAAAAGAGAACTGGAGGAGCAGGAAGATACTTGGGGAAGGGAGACAGGGGTCCAGGATGATAATTTCAAAGCTAGACAGTGGAAGAGGGTAGGGATGGGAGAAACACTTAGATTGACTAGGCAGGATGTAGACACAGATAAGATAGAAATAAAGATTTAAGAGAAGAATATGGGAGGCAAGTTAAAAAAAGAATAAGAATTAAAGTATTGATGTGAGCAAGAGAATGTGGATAGAAGGCAGATAGGAAAAAGAAGAAAGAAAAATCTTTATTTTCTTTTTCTTTCCTTTTTTTATAATGGTGGCAGGAGGAGAAATTAGACCAGAGATACTGTAGGAATGTGTTCAATAAGAGATTGAGGGATTACTTGTATATATACCTTTACATGATGAAAATTAGAAATTGAATGATGGAATTACTAAGTAAGTTTAAATAACACCGTGATTGGTAAATGTTGAGCAATTAAATAATGAAAAGAACATATTTTAATATAAACGTGTATTTGTATGTTTAAATAATATCGTGATTGGCATTAGAATAGTATATTGAAACATTGAATAATGAAAAAATGAAGGATAGTATTTTAATATAAATAGATTCAAAGAGTGAAATATAGAAAATATGAATAAGAACTAAGTATTAAAAACGGGAAAATTAGAGATTAAATAATGGTATTATTGAATTTGTTTAAATAATATTATGATTTGCAGTGGAATAATAAAGTGAAATAATGAGTAATAAAATGATGAAAGAACATATTTTAATATAAACAGGTATA
Source organism: Ptyas mucosa (assembly GCA_012654045.1). Classification (NCBI taxonomy): domain Eukaryota; kingdom Metazoa; phylum Chordata; class Lepidosauria; order Squamata; family Colubridae; genus Ptyas; species Ptyas mucosa. The sequence continues at coordinate 5,983,324 of WNWU01013629.1, read as the reverse complement.
TTAATAGTGGAATCATGTAGATTGGAAGAATGTAAAGAATATGAATAGAATTAATTTGCATGTTTAAATAATATTGTGATGTATTAGAATTATATATTTAAATATTGAATAATGAAATAATGAAGGATAGTATTGTAATATAAAGGAAACGTCTTTTAATATAATGGTGACATGAATAAAAGTTAGAATAAAGACAGAAATAAGAGAAAGGGGGAATATTAGTAGACACATTTTTATAAAATAAGGCAAGTGCAAGGATAAGAGGAAGGTTTAGAAACTGAACGGCAATAGTATTATGTATATTTAAACAATATGAAATAATGAAGTATTATAATTTGATATAAATGTGTATTACTACTAGAAATATATAAGCTAGATGAATGTTATAACTATGATCAACAATACTATTTTAACTGTACTGTAATGTATGGCACCCAGGTGTCACATTGTTCACGCATTGATATGTATATATAATATAAAATTTAAAACTTAATAAAAAGAGAAAGAAAAGGTAAACCCTGTTTTATCAACAGCTCTTTTAGTTCCATTATTATTATAGTTGGTTGCAAAGTCAGACAGATTTTAGACAAGATTTGGCACTTTTATCCACCTATAAAGTCCTTCCCAAGAACCTGGGATAGACAGATGTTGTTATTCAATGGTGTTAAAAGTATGGTTGTGGGATATAAGCTGTTGCAATAAAGCTGGCTCTTACAATTGACTCATTGCAACTGATTTTTGTAAATGGTTTTCAAGCAGTGCTCCAAATGTTTTGGGATTACACCTGAGGCATCTATAGTTATGAATACTATCTTGGCTTTTTCTTGCCACAGTCATTCTATTTGCAGCTTTTTATATTTTGTGGTTTTCTGCAGTTCTTTTCTTCTATTCTGCTGACTGCAGGTACTACCACATCCACTATCCAGACTTTTATGTCTTTCTTATCAAGCATTGTTAAGTCTGGGGTATTGTATTGCAGATGTTTGTCTGTTCTAAAATCCCAGGAACTTTAACTTCTTCATTTTCTATTACTTTGTTTATTTTGTGACCCATCAATTCTTGCTTGCAGGCAAATGATATTTCTTGCAGATATTATACACCTCCTGGAATACTGTTGCTACATTGTCATGCTGTTGTTTGTAGTCAGTCTGTATGATCTTCTTGCAGCAGCTAATTAGGTGGTCTTCAGTTTCTCTGCAGAGACAACATTTACTCTCTTTTGCTATCTTCTTTTTTTTTTATTGAAAAAGTTTTAAAAGTTTTACATACATTTTCTCCCCCCTCCCCAACCACCCCCCCGACTTCCCAGAGCAAGTACAAAATAAAATACAGCTTAAATTCTCTAAATTAAACTCCATTTCACACTTATTATAATCATGATCATTAAACAAATAGATAAAAGGAAAGCAAGTCTTTTTTCTCCTTATTCCATCTAATTCAACAAAATTATCTCCATTTATAATTACAGCAATTAAAACAATTAAGTATTACCTAATCAAACCTATCATTACTCAATTTAGCTAATTGTTACTTAACAAATTATTAGGTCTATACAATTTAACAAAATATTTTATAACTTCTTTCATTTAAAACGAAACAACAACAACAACAACAACAACAAAAGGAAACCCTCACTCAAAAAACCCCAGATTTTAAAAAAAATTACTATATAATCTCTTCCGTCCTTCACTTTTAAATCATCAAGGTCCAATTATAATTAAAACACTTAATAAGAAATAATATTAACAATAATTTTTAATTAATAATCAAACCTCTTATATCAATACATATTAACAAATCAACTAAGAACATCATTTAAGAACTTTATCAATCATTTAAATTCTTCATACTAGATTGAACCAATTGCTAATCTTCTTGTCTTCACATCTTCCAACAGCATATAAGATATCTTCATTTACGTCTACCCACCTAAATAAAAATTGCTTCCGTATATTAAAAAAAAAAGCCCCCCGAGTGACTTTGTAATTGTAATTATATTTGAAATGATATCCATCAAATCCAGTCAAAAATTAGATTAATAAATTCATCAGACATATTAGGGAAACCACCAGATCAACTGCAATTGCCCTAGGTCCATAGTCCTTTTGCCTTATATTCATTACCATCAAGCAGGAGACTTCAATTTGCTATATTCAATAAGACTTCTGCGATTGCAATTAAGTCCAAATTTGTTACAGTCCTTAATAAAATAATCCAAATCATTCAAATCAGGGCATATTTCACAGCCCAACACACCAGCATTGCTGTGATCTGTTTATTCTTCTCAAAATATTCCAATACAGCTGTAGGTTGCCTCCTCATCGTCGCTCATCACTTAGTTAACTGGCATTAAACTGCTGTCTTTTTTTCCCCAAAAAGTTCAAAATCTTTAAACAGTTAAACAATACTTTTTAAGGACCATCATCTCATCAAGCAGGGTTATTTTCCATTTCTCCAGTCTTTCTTCTTTTCCTTTTTACGAACTTTCTTCTTAACTTTGATCCCTCTGCCTTTTTTA
>WNWU01013629.1:5910643-5980406 GCA_012654045.1 Ptyas mucosa | reverse complement strand
CGCAAGACAGCCGATAGTCGCTGTTCTTGCAGTTCTACGAAACCCTGGGCTGGCACTTCAAAAAGAAGTGTCCGGCAATGTCGCAGTCCCACCGGAAGTCTCTCTTTTGCTATCTTCTTAATTCTGACTTTATATGCATTTGTTCTTAAGGTTTGGTCTTATGCAGCCAGGATTAGCCACTCTCTTTCTTCAACTTTTCTGCTCTTAGCCATTGCCAGGTCTTGTTTTGTATGCTTTGCCTGGTAGTTTTGTGTGTTTGTGTGTCTGGCCATGTAATAGTTTGCCTTGCCATGTCTCTTTTCTGTTCTTCATTTGATCTTTCTTATATGCCAGTTTGATCTTTCCAGTATTTAATAAACCTTCAGGCATCTTCTTCACTATCCTTCAGATATTCTTCCAATCCACTTTTTTCTTCTTCAACTGCCTGGTGTACTTGAAAGATTCCACTCCACCTACTGTATGTTCCTTGGCAAATAGAGTCTGTCAACATCACTGTGGATGAAAGTCATGATTCATTGTCACTGTTTTTCTGATCTTCCATCCAGGGCTTTTAATTCTGCTTGAGTCCAATCTACTATTCCAGCTGTGGATCGAATGACTGAAATTGCTCAGGTGTTGATTGCCTATTTCCTTCAAGGAATTTGGACTTTAAGATTTCCTTCACTCTCATGATGTATTCACTTCTGAGTTTCTCCTTGACTTCAGTTGTCTTCATCCAGACACCTGATATTACTGTATTTTTCGGAGTATAAGACACACCTTTTTCCCCCCTAAAAGAGGCTGATACTCTTATACTGCGAATGTAGCTTTATTGAAGCTTTTTTCAGCCCTAACGAGGCACTAACGAGGCACTAGCGAGCGACTCTCCACTGTGCTTTAATGAGGTGCTAGCGAGTGAAGTGATCCCCATGCTTTGCTCCAACTCTCAGCTGTTCTTTAGAAGCTTTTTTTCAGCCCTAACTAGACACTAGTCGAGTGAAGCAATCTCCCCGTGCTTTGCCTGCTTTTCTCATTGCTGCTTCCTCTCAGCTGTGCCTTAGAAGCTGTTTTTTTATCTCCAAGCAGGGGTAAAAAACCAGCAAACTAATATGCTGAAGCCGACTAGACTAAGGACGCTAGCCAGATGAATACCTGGTAGGCAGATTTTTTCTCTCCTATTTCCCTCCCCAAAAACTAAGCTGTGTCTTATACTCCAGTGCATCTTATACTCCGAAAAATACAGTATTTTCTTACGACACCTTAATTCCTTCAGTTTTCACTATTTTGCCCCAATTGATGGTAAAGTACATTTGTCCAATCCAAATTGCATTGCACTATCTTAGTTCTATATATATGGACAGTTCTGAGCAGCAATTCTTTTTCAGATCATTTTTCCATATAGCTTCAATATTACCCATGTAAAAGAGCTTGTTTTGATGTTTGATAGTCATGACTTGAGTTGTTTATTATTTTTGACTGAGGAATCAATGCAATAACAAACAGTAGTAGCGATAATAAGCCTCCTTGAAAGACTCTTCTTTTCATATTAAACTCTGTTGGTCTATCCCCATTATTATTGTTCACCGTAATAGAATGACAATATTTTGTACATTCATGTTTAAATTGCAAAATTTTGTACAAACAGAATTCCGAGAGTATTCATATTCTGATGCCAGTTAGAGGGAAAGTATTGTTTTCTGCCTATACTTGGTAGAGAAGAATTGTTTTGCCCCTAGCTCCCCACAATTTGGATGAACTGCAATCACCAAAACTATAACAGATCAACTACTGTTTCAAAATACTCTCTGTAACAGCCAATTTTATAAATGTTATACAGCAATGTTGTATATTCAATAAACTTATTTTAAATTGCTTCCCTAGCTTTATGCTGCAAATAAAATTATCTTATTTGTACATTACATTATTACTTCTATGTATGTAACTGTGTATATATTTTTATGAAAATATACACATATTTTTAATGAAAATATACACTTTTCAAAATAAAATGTCAGATAAATTACAAAAAAAATGGAAGCATGCAAATATTAACATGTCAGATATCTAGTTCTGGGAGTATGCATTGGATAAACTATGGATTTATTTTGTTCTTTATTTGACTCAGTATTATTAAAGGTAAAGGTTCTCCTTGCACATATGTGCTAGTCGTTCCCGACTCTAGGAGGTGGTGCTCGTCTCCGTTTCAAAGCCGAAGAGCCAGTGCTGTCCGAAGACGTCTCCGTGGTCATGTGGCCAGCATGACTAAATGCCAAAGGCACAGAGAACGCTGTTTCCTTCCCACCAAAGGTGGTCCCTATTTTTCTACTTACATTTTTTACGTGCTTTTGAATTGCTAGGTTGGCAGAAGCTGGAACAAGTAACAGGAGCTCACCCCGTTATGCGGCACTAGGGATTTGAACTGCTGAACTGCCGACCTTTCAATCGACAAGCTCAGTATCTTAGCCACTGAGCCACCACGTCTTTCCAATATTATTAGAGCCACTATTAATTTTATTAAAGTAGCATTTTAAACCTTTTCCTTTTACCAGATAGCATATGCTGTTACTATAATGAAGACCCAAAATAGTGAGCATCTGCAAAAATTCCAATTTAGGTTCAACGTGGCTATGGAATATTATTGTTAAATGCTTTATTTTCTTTCTTTTAGCCAATATATACTGTATTTTCATTGCTTTTGTGCTATTAGTGCTTTAGTAATCATCTAGCTTGCTTCTTGTTTGGAATAGTTACTGTGCCATCTAGTGTTTTATCTTATTGATGAATTATGTGCAAAATAGGAGTGGCATTGGAGATAATTATGTATAAGCAGCTGCATGATGGCATATAAATATGGAAAATTAATCCAAGCCTCTTACAGTGTTAACTAAGACTTTATGGGGACTATGCAAAACATTTAAAATCACTTTTCCAATAAAAAACAGTTAATATAGGTAATACAATCTCAAGCTCCTATTTAAAAAAAAAACCATCTCAAAATCCAGGAAAAAGATTAAACATTATTTTCAGATGCAGCAATATATACTGTGGTATCATAAAATCCTCATAAACTAAAAACCATCATGAAAGGTGATGTGAATACAAGTTACTAATTTTTTTTTAAAAAAAATAAGCATCTGAATGGAATTTCATATCCCATAGAACAAAGCTATAGCTGCTTTCTTGCATTTCTCATTTCAGTTTATTATTTACCCTGCAGACAACAAGAGAAAAGTAATATGAAGATCATTTCATTACTACACATTCTATTTTCTCTTTGCTGTTTCTCGCATACTGGCATATAAAGAATTCTGGTACACGCACGCACGCACGTGCACACACACACAAACACACACACACACACACACACACACACACAGAGAGAGAGAGAGAGAGAGAGAGAGAGAGAGAGAGAGAAGAGTATTCTCTGTAATAATGGATTTTCAAAGCTTTTGGTTTGCATCACTGTTACCATTTCCCTGATTCATAATTAGGCATTCACTAGAATTAAATAGCATAAAGAATCAAAGTCTGGGTTCAGACTTTTTGCTTGGAATGTTATCTGAACCTGGACTTTGCAGGGCAAAATGAAGGTGTGTCAGGATTGGTCAAAAATGTTAAGATGGCAACTACAAATTCCATTTTATATGCATCAGACATGCAACAAAGGTAAAAAAAGGGGTGGGTGGGCTTCAATTGTGTTGCTTGTGATTGCCATATTTAATACATATTTCACTGCCTGGATTCCTGTTTTTTAAAAAAGGTGTGGCCTGTGGATTGGACGCAACCTCAGTGGTGCTTGCACTTGCACAAAATGCTAGGCATGCTTTCTTTTTATGTTAGTCTTCTTTCTTTGGGACTTTGGGACTTCACATGTTGGATGAACCCAACAGTTGTGGTGTCTAAAGCATAGTTTTGGACAACATGTTTTGCGTGAACCCCACAAATTGTAATGTATTCAGTGTTGTGGTCCAAAAAAATACTACTATAGTTTATTCAATAAATTAAGGCTGAGAACAACGTGTGACCTCAATCATATACTATTCTTCATGGCTAGATTTTAACTTGATTATTTAAGAGTGCTTAAAAAGAGCAGGAAGTTTTTTAGCATGGCAATCTGGGATGAGCAATCCTTAATGCTTCCAGTTTTATTCAAATACTGTCTCTCAGTTTCATTCCTAATAATTAATGATTTATCCATTAATAGTAGCATAAATTCTTAAATGACAGTAATATATCCTGCAGAAAATCAGATTAGCACAATCAATTGTGCTACAAATATGACTGTTTGATGTGTGGACATTCCGATCCGGTAGCGATGGAGGCGGGTGGTTCGGAGAACTGGTAGCAAAAATTACTGCCTGCCCCCATGCCCAGCTGAGCTGCGCAATAATCAGAGGCTTTTTTTCTTTTAAATGCCTCTGACGATCAGGCAAATCAGCTGGGATCATCAGAACCTTTTGAAAGCATTTTTTTACAACCTCTTCGCCGAAGAGGTTGTAGAAAAAATAGTTTTAAAAGTTAAAAAATAATTGGCCATGCCCACCCAGTCACATTACCCCACCCCCACCAAGCCACGCCCACAGAACCGGTAGTAACAAATTTTAGATTTCACCACTGGGACATTCCATAAATTGGCTTATATGAGCATTAAAAGCAGTGATATAAACACTACTCAGCTCTACAATAGCATGGACAGCAACTTTGAAGGATTCAAGAATAGCACTATAGCATTTTTCAGGCAGTTGTACATCTCTTACTCTTTACTTGCCATCCTGTAACTAATGCTAAAGAAGTTAATGTTATCACTATTGTTGTGTTCTTCTTATATTTCCTGTTGTTTGAAATAACGATATATTAACTAATTCAACATGCTTCCACAGCTTTGGGCTTCCGGTTTGGCATCGCAGTGAGACAGTCAGGGAATTAGAGGACTCTGATGACGAACCTCCGCCAATGGGTCTTCGGACCAGAACCGTCCTGCAGGGATGGGGAAGAAAAAGAGGCACCTCAGATGACAAAGAGGTACAGGCAAGTTCCTCGAAGGTCAGAGGAAATTCTCTGTGACTTGGTGGCAGCTGGAGGCAGCCATGTCAGCTGCCATGAAGCTGGGACAACCGGATCAAGTATTGAGCAGGAGGAACGTGGAACGGAATGGAGTTTTTTGAAGCCGAATGATTAACAGCCAACCCAGGCTTGTAATAACATCAAGGGAAACATCTTTTAACTATAAGACCCCTAGTGATAAAATAGTGGCTAAGGAGCACGGGGGCAAAGAAGATTTTGGAATGTAACTTTAAAGAGACAAAAACCCAATAGAAATTTGACTTTTGAATAAAACTAATTGGAAACGTTAAACATTGAGACATGGTCAAAGGATTGGAAAGAGTTTAAATTTGGACTGGACTTTAAAAAAGATTTGATACTTTTAAAACCAAAAAGAAAAAGAGAAGCCAAGTAAGATTGTTATGTACTGAAACAAAATGGATACTTGTTAAACAATTGGAAATTGTGGATTGCAGAGAGACACCTTCTGGAGTAAAAAGGAACATTGCAACTTGGTTTTTGTTTTGGAAAATTGTGAACTTTACAGATAACAACCATGAGAATTTGTGGAGGATGATTTCTTTGTCTGCAAGCCTGACTTTGGGGGGGGGGAGAAGAAAAGAGGAACCACAATGGAACTCTTATAATTGGGATAATAGCAATTTAAAAAGAATAAAATGGCACAGGAATTAGAGAAGGAACAAATTGATGTATTTGACTTGGAATGGAAATAAGAAAAACAATTAAAATGCTACATGGAGGACAAAATTTGAGGACATTGAAGCTGAAATGAAGTATACGCAAGCAGACAAGAAAATGAAGAAACAAGATTCAACAGCTGGAAATAAAGAAGATAAAGACAACGTGATTAAATATGAATAAATAATGTACAGGTGGACAGTAATAATAAAAAGGAGGTTTTTAGAGACTACATTGTGAATAATAATAGTTATAAAGATGATTACACTGGAATTAACAGTGAAAGAGTTGGGGAATAAGGGGTAAACAGTGGTGTTCTGTAAACACCGGTTCCTGCGAGCCGGTAGCGGTGACGATATGATGTCACTGAACCGGTTCTTCCCTCTGAGTAGTCCCTATCCACATAGCCATGGCCACCCGGTCACATGACCAGCTAGCCATGCCCACCCAGGCACATGACCTCCAAGCCACACCCACAAAATAAGCCACGCCCACAGAACCGGTAGTAAAAAATTTTAGAACCCACCCCTGGGGGTAAAATAGAAAAATCCAGGAATTTGAATTATAAAATAACTATATTGAGATTAATAATGGTTAATAGAAATATGAGAAGAATATGTTACAGAAATTTAAAATTGAAATATGGATGGAAGCTATAATATATGAGAATAGATTATGTTAAAATAAAATATATCAATGGACATAATGAATCATTTTTTTATTAAGATGTTACATGATATTACTTGAGAATAATTGATGACTAAAAAAACTGGGATATTGTTTAAATAACTACAACAATCAATAATTTGAATATTTTCAATAACTTTAATATTTGAATATTTTCAATATTTTTGATAATATATCTATGTAAGCAGAAAGAAAAGAAGATTGAAATGGTATAGGATTATGAATTACAAATAAGAATTACTTAAACTGGTTTTTATATAAATGGTATGGTTAAAGAGATAGAATTGCGGGAAATAATTGGAAAACTGTATTGTAGTTTTATTTGAATTAAGAACTATGTTTCAGTGTTAAATTGTTATATCTTTGGAATTAGGGATAGGATTTAAATTTGGTGAAGTAATAAGGAAATAAAGATTTAAGGAGCATTATATGAAATAATAACAAATATGGGGAAGTTTTAGAAAGGGAAATAAGATTTTGAAATATAAGCATGTTTGATCTGTATTGTTAATAGTGAGGATTTAGGCTAAGAATTGTGAAATGTATTATGAGGTATTAATTGAATTGGGATTCAAAATGGATTAATAGAAGGGTAATTGTTTTGATTAAATAAATAAGAGTAAACTTCTTATAAGATGCTAATAGGGGAGATAGGTGATTTAAGATTAAGTATTGTTAATAGTGAGGATTTAGGGTAAGAATTGTAAAATCTACTATGAGGTATTAAATGAATTAAGATTTAAGGTGGGTTAATAGAAGGGTAACTGTTTTGATTAAGTATATTTCAGGGTTTTTTTTAAAGATGGTATTAGTTGAGATAGGTGATTTAAGATTAAGAAATAAGTGTCATGGCAAAATAGAATATATAAAATTTTGTTAAAGATGGGGGGGGGGGAATTGTATAAATTGATGACCAGATCAGGGCTCTGTTCTGAAAAGATGTAATTTGTGTGTTGGAAAAATAAGAAAAAAACTTTTTGCAAAAAAAAAAAGAACATGCTTCCACAGCTTCATTGGCAGAATAAGAAATAGGCATATCACATATTTATTTTTTTTAATTTGATTTATATGCCGCCCTTCTCCAGAGACTCAGGGTGGCTTACAATGCATTAAGCAATAGCCTTCATACTTTTGTATATTTATACAAAGTCAACTTATTGCCCCCACAATCTGGGTTCTCATTTTACCTACCTTAGAAAGGATGGAAGGCTGAGTCAACCTTGAGCCTGGTGAGATTAGAACTTGTAGTAATTGCAGGCAGCTGAATGTTAATAACAGTGCTTTAACAGCACTGCTTTAGTCTGCTGCTCTGTTTATTCAATTTTATTCATATTTATTCAATGTGCTGTGTAGAGCATAGTTCACATGGTTTCATTTATTTATATATCATCCCCATAACCACTATGCATCTTCATCTCTCATAATCAAAGAACAAAGCTATAGTATAGGGTTGAATTCATTGAGCTGTTATTCAACAATTCATAGTTAAAACCAATCTGGACTGGTATGATATATGGTCTTAATATTAGTTATTTTTGGTTGTCCATTTAAATCTCCAAGGTCAAAGATTCAACCACATATATTTTAACATCCTAAACCTAGAACTTCAGTAATAAATTTTCATTCCCAGAACAAATGTTGAGTATTAGAACTTAGAAAATGCACAACAGGTTAATATCTGATTCTAATTAATTTAAGTCAGTAGACATATTCATGTGACCCATCAGATACAAGCAATTAAACTCTAGAAATGATGCAAGTTACTGCATGCTGAATAATGAGGCTTATTAAGACAAATCTTCATAATTGTGAGTTTATTGGGGTTTTATTGCAAATGGTAGGATAATTATTTATAATCTCTCCTTCAATTACTTCTACAGTACTTGGTGAAGTGAAATATTTTAATTCTTTTTATTTTTAGGAAGTTCTTAGGAACAGTGGCCTTCTTCAATTGCTAATTTTAATTTTATTTCTTCTGTACTTTTACCTAATACTTTTGAAATTTGTTTTTCTTTAGTAGAAAGTGTTCCTGGTGTTCCTTTGGTATTTACTTTCCCTATTTCCTTTTAGCTTGCTTCATAATTACAAAATTAATTCTGAGGCCAAGGTCATCACCACTGATCTTTCTAGATGTAGAGCTGAAAAATCATAGATAAACTTTTCCCAAGGCACAAAGATCATTTGATCAGTGCCCATATCTAAAGCAGGCCACACAAGATTTCTGAAGCTCTGAGAAGATAAAGAATTTTAAAATCTTCTCATGGATGCTTTTACAGAATGCCTGCCATGCTTAGATTTGGCTGGTGAAAAAAATATTTGGCTTGAATCCTTATACTACTATCCTGCACTCTCACTCACTTTTGAAATTTGTTTTTCTTCAGCAGAACGTGTTCCCGGTGTTCCTTTGGTGTTTACTTCCCTACTTTCTTTTAGCTTGCTTCATCATTACAAAATTAATTCTGAGGCCATGACTTCATCACCACTGACCTTTCTAGATGTAGATCTGAAAAGTCTTAGATAAACTACTCTACTCTACTATTCTGCACTCTCACTCATGTTTTAAATTCGCATAAAAAAATCTTGACCAGACTGAGACACTCAGATTACATGGTCTGAACTGCAAGCAACCACATCCCTTCACAAGATCATTTTCATGCATCTGTGTTGTGTCTGCAAATGTGTGTTTTCATGCACATGCATGTGCAGATATATACACATATACACCGGCATATTCATGACAATGCATAGATATATAAGATTCAAGGACCCAGTTGGGTGACTTTGTGTTACTCTTAGTTCTATATTTAAATTAATTTCAATATTTTGTACTGAGATAACTGAATAGGAGCCTGGTTTAGCTCAGCAGACTAAAAGCATAGTGATCAACACCAGCTGTCTGCAATTACTGTAAAGTTCGAATCTCACCAGGCTCAAGGTTGACTCAGCCTTCCATCCTTTCTAAGGTAGGTTAAATGAGGACCCAGTTTGTGGGGGCAATAAGCTGACCTTGTATAAATATACAAAAGTATGAAGGCTATTGCTTAACGCATTGTAAGCCGCCCTGAGTCTCCGGAGAAGGGCAGCATATAAATCAAATTTTTTTTTAAAAAAATCAATTTATTGAATTCAAAAGGAAAAGAGGCAGAAGATGGGAGGAAATCCAACTTCCTCAAAACTGCTGAAGTTTAATCAAACAGTGGCAGCAGGGCCAGTTTTTTCATCTGAGCTTCACTGAAATAATTGTGGACCTCCCCTAGCATTTTAGCCACTTCATAAGCATTTAATGCTTACTTTGGATATTTTAAAAGCATAAGGAATTTGTGATCTCGGCATAAGGTTTTCAGGGACAGGCATATTCCAATGTTTTGCAACTTTAATTCAGCCTTGCAGCTGTTTGCCTTTAAGAATGTTTTGTTCATTAATTTTTTTTGTTTGTTAGCCAGCCTTTTTTATTGAAATCATGTTCCATATTCACTACTCAGTACCAACAGCCATCACAATTCTTCCTTTTTTTGTTGTGCAGTATGTTCCAAGTTAGATAATGTATGCTTTCAATAAATGGTAATTGCTCAGTCAAAAAATTACAACACAGAAGCCATTGGGTGAGTGCACACTCAGGTCCTCATTTAATGCATTGGCTAAGTTTAATGACACCAAATACTATATGTATATTAATGTGTGTTTCTGTGTGTTTCTGTGTATCCCCACATGGCTGGATAGTGTAGTGGTTAGAGAAGCTTTCCCCAACCTTTTTGGCTTTGTGGACCAGCAAGGGGAGGAGGAGATGGAATTGTTCCATGAGAGTGGCAGGCAAATATGCACATACGAAGCTCCATTTGTACAAGCATTGGGCATGTATGCCTGCCACTTGTGCAAGTGCAGCTGCATGTTCACCCACTGCTTCCACAGTCTGGGTCCGAATGGGCCAAGGCCCAGTAGTGGGCCGTGAGCTGGGAACTCTTGGTTTAGAGCACAGCCTTTGCGCACAGGAGAGCGGGGTTCAAATTTTGGATATACCTAATTCACACTAGGAATCCTGCAAAGATTCCCCCCCCCAAAAGACCCCCTCTGTCAAAATATGACATGAATTTAGAAGACTCATGCTGGCTCAAACCAGATTGGCATCAGATGTTGATGTTAGGTGGGCCACTTAGAACAAACTATATGTGAATGAGACAAGAGAACCTGGAATTGATGGAATATACTGTAACAGTAGACCTAATGAGATGGGATATATGAAACCTATGAAGGAACTAAGTATGGACAAAAGATCTGCTTCCACACAATTGAGAAACATCTAGTTATCCAATGCTTCAACATAATGAAGAGGAAGCTATTCTCACAATTTACAACAGAACGACTTCACACTACATCCCATACTTAAGAAGACCCAGAAGAACAACTGGAAGTGCAGCCAATCCCTGAGGCTAGAACATCACTACCATCCTCTCCATTACAGAATAGAACAGTTGATTTTGGCATAAGATCATGGATAAACTAGCTACAATCAACCCTTGAGAACAATTACCAAGACTCAGCAGAGAAGAACCATCAGATTACAGACTAACAGAGTTGGAAGGGACCTTGTAAGTCATCTAGTCCAACTCCCCACCCAAGCAGACCTATCACACATACTCCCCCTCCCCTGGAAAATAAGGTTACAAGCTAGGATCAAGGGAAATCAGACAGAGATTAATCAGTTGGTGCAGAGTTTTGTTCTGCAACAGCACTTCCTCTGCTTAATCTTCCTCCCATGTCTGTTGCTACTTCAGGCATTCTTTCAGCAGCAGCTCATCTCTGGATGCCATCCTAGAGATATATTCCTATATGACCTGGGTTTTTTCCAGGACTTTAACACTCATCAGATTCCAACCTCCCTCTTTCTGGCTAGTGCACAGTTTTTGAGTGTTGGACTTGGGAGGGAAACCTCTGTACATCATGAGGAACTTCTGGGTCTTCACATTGATGATTTCCATGTTCTTCTTTGGCCATTTTAGCCTTCACACATTTCTCCAGACAGCTAGGTGTTAGCCAATCTACCAGATACCATGGTAGTAGACAAGCACCAGAAGATAGTGATAGATGTAGTGGTGCCATAATCAAAAAGGATTATGAGAAGCTGAAGAAGTACCAGAGTCTGAAGAATGAACTGGAGATTATGTGGAAAGTAAAGGCCAAGTAGACCCAGTGGTATTAGGAGCATTTGGGTCTCCTAATCTGGGAAAGTGACTCTACAGATCCCAGGAACAGCAACAGAGTTCTTTGTCCAGAAAAGTGCAGTGCTAGGAACATTAGGATCCCACAAAGAAGCTCAAACTACCAGGCCTCTGGTAGAGCACCTGAGATTGAGAAAGACACAGACCACACCTAAAGGTGAAAGAGAATTATTATTAAAAATTTTTGCTAAATATAACAATCAGAAGATATGATGAAGTACAATAAAAATATAAAGCACTAATAACAAAAGAGAAGACAATATGTTGAACAATGAATGTGTGATATTTATAGAAATGTATATCCATAAAATGTTAATAGAGAACTACATCAGACCTTTAAGGTATAAAATCCAACCATGTAAACCATCTATTGCTGCACCTTCTCCATTATAGTCCAAGATGTTGTTTCAGTACAATAATATTTATATAATATGCTTAAATTAACATTCAATTAAGCAGGTTCCTTAGAGTATTAAATGTAGATAAGAGGAAAAAAACCAAAAGTGAATATTCTATTAATATTAGTACAATTTCAAATGCCAGTGTTACAAGCATCATAATTATTTGACTTTTTATTGTATATATTGTATGTTTGATGCCTTCAGCCTTTATGTACTATTATTTATAAAAATAATAAAGGCAGGATTTTTTTAAAAAAAACACACAGTTGGGGAAGATGGGCTATTAAACAGCTGTCGATACCACTGGTACATATGTACCAGACTAAACACCAGATTGGAAATGCTTAATTTAAAATAATAACAATAATCATTATTATCATCAAGATCATCTGGTGTTTCTGTCATCAGCAGGTCCCTGCAGGCAAAACTAGGGAATGGAGATTTCAGTATTTTTTCCAAACCTTGCACAAAGTTGAATTAAATTTTGTCAAAAGAACAAGTTTAGTCACTTAAACTTACTCTTTGTTTGCAGAAACTCACTGGCTTCCACAGGTAATGAAGAAGCAGGCTAAGATTGAGCAGTAAATCCATATTATGTGTGTCTACACTCTTTTTATATTCTGGGATTGGTTTGTTTGTTTGTTTGTTTGTTTGTTTGTTTGTTGGCACCTTGACAAGACCAGTATGCCCAGATTGGAGTGTAAAATTTAAAAAAAGAAACAATCTGATTGAATCTTGACATGGATGGTAATCTAACATCTATAGATTAATTGACATAATGAGGAGGATTAGTAAAACTATTTTAATTGGATGAGGACAGTGTTAGAGCTGATTTTATCATGCTGACTCTGAACTATTGCTTTGAATTCTCCAGCAAGCCACATGCCTGCAGTTCAATTGGAAAAGTCTGCACAACTTTATTTGCATTCACAATGTGCTTCGTAATAGTTCCTGGAGAATTCACACTGTGCACTTGTGTGAACAACAGAGTAAGTTCTAGGTTTCTGTGGAAAATGCTTATATGCAGTGATTATGAAGACAATTGTTCTCTGCTAGCCAGGCTAATTTAGGATATCAAGAATCTCCTAGGAATAATCAATTCTACTTCCTGCTTCATTTGTTTGTTTGTATGGAGGATGCATGCAGTAAGAAGCTGATGATGGATTGATATTGCCTGCAGGGACAAAGAATAAAATTGAACTTGATAGCTTTACATTGCTTTTGAATTCTTTATTGCAGATCTTCATGAGCCTCTGTATGTGATCTGATCTAAATGTGGTTCCTTAAGAGCTACTTTCCACACTGGTGAGCTTGCACAAATGTGAATCAATGCAAATGCTTGGAGTGACGATTTTAACTTCTTATATAATCAATAGTTTCACCAAGAGTCACTTATCACATCCTCAACTATAAAAGAATTCAGCCCAGTTATATCCTACCAGATATAGTTAAAATCCTATTCTCCCAAGAACTGTGTTTGGTAAATCAGTCCAATATTTCAGCATTTTGGCCTTATCAAAAGATTGGGAAAAGTTGCTTATTTTTTCCTAGCATTTTTACTTTGCTTTTCACTCTAAAATTTGTCAGAGCAAATTGGTTTTCACAATGGGGCAGGAAGTGAAAGAAGGCAATTAATTTCTGCCTTTTGGAAAAGGAATGATACAAATGTACAGTTATCTAAAGAGGAATTTTGGAAGAACGTTAAGTACACGATCTGTTATTTATCATGAATCATGGATGCAGTTCTCAGTCCAGCCACATGGCCTTCCTATGTCATTTTCTATGATGCTCTTGTGTTCTTTAAACTTTGACTAGCAATTAACTTCTCTTGACAGAAAATTTCACTCCACAAGTAGGAAAATGTTTCAAAATGTTTTACTGAGTTTAGTCAACCAACAACTGAACTTAAGGAGAGGATCATGTCTGCAATTTTTGAGACACCACATTGTTTTATATTGGTGGACTCATTTAGGATCAGGGTGTATATTTTGAGAGCATTCCCAAAGTGATTCCCATGTGTCACAAACCCTCATTTCTTAGAAAGCAAGTAGGTGAGTCCCAGTTCTTCTCTACTTCTCCAGTGAATCTTCATCATTTTCTTGAACAAGTGGGAACCATATGAAAGAATTCCCTCTTAATTGGAAAGAATATAAATGTCTGACACCTTTAAGCATTCTTTAAATAAAGTTTGTTCTGAGGCTGCTGCTTTGCTCTGTAGCATGCTGATTTCCCATTTATTTTTATTTTTACTTAAAAGAATCTTTAGAAGAATTAAGTAAGTTGAAAAATAAAGGTTTGTTAGTGCCAAGAGAGATGTCTGCAAGCATATCATTTCCCATGGGCACCAAGTTCATTTCTCTTGCTAAAATTAATTAAGATTCCTATAGGAGCCCTTCAGTTTGGAATTGTCCCCAGGAGCAGCTTACATCATATCAATAAAGGAGAAACAATCTGATGTTCCACGAACTAGAAAGCAAACACTCAACGCCAGACTGCATTTGGAATGAAACTTGCTTTAATTGATGGACTGTAACTGTTATTACTTTCATTGATGATATTATATTTTTGCCGCATTTTCTTTTTTGTATTCCACTTGGGGGTTCTTTAAGAGGAAGAGTGATATTAAAATAAAGTAGCATAAATTAATCATCAATAATACCATAAGTAAAATAGCTATTAAAAACAGCAGCCACTTCCAGTTTCAACAGCAACTATGTGTCATCCAAGATTTAAAAACCTCACCAAGTTAAAGAGACTTCACCTAAGACATTAATTTTCCTTTTAATTATTTCAAGGCCAGGGAAGGAGCTGAAGACAATGAAAAATGAATAAAATGCTAAACACATGAAAACAACAGTAAAATGACATGACTGATGCCATAATTGATATCAGAACGCTATTATTATTTCTATATTGTATATAAATCCCTTTGGGAGTTTTTTCCTGAATCAAAAGACCAGATAGAAATAAAAATAGCCTGCAAAACTAGCAGCTTGATGCAGATGGCTAAACTTTGGGTACACATCATATAGCATTCCAGCTACCTTTGAATATCTGTGGCAATGTTTTCCTTCTCAGTTTTGCCATAGTAACTAATTTATATAACTAGAGGGTCTTATTAAGGGAACGAGGTAACTATAATTTGTTTCAAGAGCAACAAAAGAATCAGAACAAGGAAACATCAATTTGTTTGGAGGTTTCTATTGTGGGGGAGATCAAAAAGATCAGGATTGAGATCCAACCCCCCCTTTTTTTACAGGCATGCATTGCACTTTTAAAAGAAATGGGCATTACTGCCCTGTTGATGTTTGTAACATGCACACAAATGTTAATTTTAAATTTTAATTTAATTTAATTTAAAAATGTTAAGGGATTAAGCTATAGAGACTGAGGCACATAAATTCTACTCCCACCCTAGGCAAAAAGCCTGAGTGACCTTGGGCTAGTCACTCTCCCTCAGCTCTAGGGAGGAACACTTGTAAAGAACTTTGCCAAGAAAACCTCAGGGAATTGTCCAGGCAATCTCTGACAATCAGATGAGATTGAACAGAAGGAAAATAGACATACAGATATACCCCACAGGCACCCCCTACCAGAGGTGAAATTCAATTTTTTTTACTACTGGTTCTGTGGGCGTGGCTTGGTGGGCATGGCAGGGGAAGGATACTGCAAAATCTCCATTTCCACCCCACTCCAGGGGAAGGATACTGCAAAATTTCCATTCCCACCTCACTCTGGGACCAGCCAGAGATTGTATTTGCCAGTTCTCCAAACTACTCAAAATTTCTGCTGCCGGTTCTCTGAACTACTTAAAATTTCCACTACTGGTTCTCCAGAACCTGTCAGAACCTGCTGGATTTCAACCCTGCCCCCTACCTTTATCATATTATTGGTCTTGTTTGACTTGATTCCCACTAAAACCCCTATAATTTTTCAAAAGGGGACTTGTTTGCAACTTTCCCTTTGCATGCATAGATAAACATAGAGAAATTTATTCTAGCTCTCCTTGATTATAATTGAGCTGGAGGATGAAAAGCCAAGGTTGTATTGGTCTTGAAAAAAGTATCTCAAAATATATATTAAGGCAATGTGGTTAATTCATTAACATGCAAACCATTTCAGTTCTCTATGACTGCTTCTTAAGAATGACGGTAACTGAGCAAAATGGTTTTTTTAAAAAAATATTTTCTTTTTAAAAAGGGATTGTGATTGACATTGTGGCTACATCTAGTCTTGTGATGGGAACAGTCCTTACACTGTCCATTCTGACAATAAGTCATAGGGCCCTGCACATTTCTTGATTGTTTAGGATTTACTGTGTTTTCCAAAAGCTTATTCTCTTATTAACTTGAGAGATAAGACTCAAGCTGAACACCTGATAAATACATGAATACATTCTTGTACATTTCTTGGCAAAACTACAAAAATTAATAAACATGGAGTCTGGTAGCACTTTCAAGACTAATCAAATTTATTAGAGCATAAGATTTTGAGATCAGCTTACATCCTAATGAACTTAATCTTGAATGTACTACCAGACTCCACTTTGTTCATAAACTAACTTGGCTCTTCCCCATCTCCAATTTAGACTATCTTTCCCACTATCTCCTGGGATACTTCTTTGAAATATTTTACAACTTCAAAATATCATGGTGACCCTAGTATCAGCATGTTTATCCCTGCATAGCTATTCAAAATCAGCCAAGGTTGCATAGATGTTTAAATGAAGAGGGAGGAGGAGGAGGAGAAAAACCACAAACAATGCATGCTTTATTTCAGGCATTTTCTTTTGGTATGGCAGCATGAAGAAGCCATGGCAGATGATAGAGGAAGCAGTGAAAAAGGAACTGATCCTAGACGGATAGTGTCAAAAGTCTGAAGCAAACTGGCAGTGGCTGTAGGCAAGGCCTGGGGAATGACAGGGAGAAACATAATGAATCACATCCTCTGTCAATCCTTGGGTCCGTTTGATGTGTTGTCTGAATGTGATCTGAGTTTGTTTCCTTCCCCTTTTCTTTTGCTTCGCATAAAGTGACCTAGCATATTCAAATGCTTGTACAACATTCTGTGCCCTTGACTTGAACTACCATTAAGCATTATTACCTTAATTTGCATGTTAGCAGGCATGGAAGAAACATTCAAGTGGATCCAGATTGGAAATCATGTAGCCATGTAGTTACCTAAGTGAAACACTTATATTTAGAGAAGATAGATCTCTGAAACTCAGATACTGACAGCATACATTAGGGGACAGCTGTTGACTAACAATTACAGATCCTGTTTACAAATTTACAAGAAACATCTGGCTGACCACTGGTGGAGACAGGATGACACATTAATTAGGGAATACCTTGATACGGTAGAGTTTTTACCAGATCTGAGTGTCATCCTTGCCTTCATTTATTTTTTGTTGGATGTCCTCTAATTTGTCATGAAAAGAATTTTCACTTTTTAGATGTTCAATACTACCCGCACTTAAGAAGAATTTATTTTGAAGTATGTTTAAGTGTTCTAAAGTTCAATGCTATGAACGCATTTCATTATGAAACAGATCATAAAGAAGTTCACCCTCTTGAACACAAAAATGTTAACTCAACACTTTGATACAATCGGTGGTACAATTTTTTGGGAGGGGGTGGAAGGGGAGAGAGAACAGGTACCAAATTTATGGCACGCTAAAAATAAATGTTCTTCAGAGCATCAAAAGCCTCTTCATGCATCGAAACAGCCTCTCTGAAGGACAGAAATAAAAAGAGTTGAGTTAACTGGAATATGATTCCCTCTTTTTTAGAGTTCAAGTATACAAACTTGTCCCTTCCCAATGTCTCTGTAAAAATTACACTGACATAGGCACACAAGCATTTTGCATATCAAGTGACTATCTTTATATCTTGTGGTGTGCAAAATCCCCAGGAAGACAAAAATCTGACACTAATAACCTCGTATTAGATGTGCCTGCACATATGACATGTTTCTGTCAACATCTATCTGAGGCAAAACAGCTTTTGGAAGCCCTACAGGGATTCAGAAAGTTGGTTTTGTTTTCTCTTTTTCTAGCCAATTCAATAATCTTCTATGAGTTTCTTTAAATTATCCATAAATGAAAACGACGTGCCATTTTGTAGCTGTAGAAGTTTTGGTTGCATAATATAATCTTTAATACAATTATTGAAGGAAAAGTCTTGCCATGTTGGTGGATGATAGACAATAAACTATACTAGGTTGGCTGTAACTTCCAAACAGAATTCCCTGAAGGACATTTCTGTAAAAACAAAGCACTGAAATTTAAAGAGAAGCTTTGCACAAAGTCTCTTGACTTGTCTGCCTGACTGAGATTTATTGGGATTAACCCTCCTATGCTAGCAAATTTCAGATCAGTTCAAACAGTAAGCAAAAGACAAATAATAGTTATTTCGTCTTCCAAAATCCATAACAAATCCAATGAGGAAATCATGATGATCAAGGGCCAAATCCCAGAGTAAACATATGACTCTTTATTAAGATTAAAGGGGTAACTAAATATTAGAGCTGGGCATGGGCCCTCTTTGATGTGCCCTTGACTATATTTCATGTGCCCTCCATAGGCAAACAATTGAGACCTTTGGCAGGATAATTTCTGCTAGTCTTCCGGATATGGAGGGCAGGGATGGGGTAGGACAGGAAACAGTGAGAAACAGAGAGTCAAAGAGAAGTAACAAAAAAAGGCAGTGAATAAGAAGATGGCAGAAAATAAATATATTTATTTGGTTTTGTCCAGCCTATTACTTCTCTGGTATATCTCTTTTCAGATTTCTACGCCACCTTATTTTCATGTACAACTCAAGCTGACAAACATACACAATACTCTTTCCTCCTAGTCTCCCCACAATAACAACCTTGTGGGGTGACCTGGGCTGAAAGAAAAGTGACTGGCCTGAAGTCATCCAGACAGCTTTCATGCTTGAGTCAGGACCAGGCACATGCCCCCCACAGAGATCCTTACCCACCCACCACATTTGGGTCCTTTCATATCCTATTCCATGTTTAGAAGACAAAGGGTGAAGATAATGTACTGCTGAATTAGACTATACATACTTCCAGTCCAGCATTTACTTCTCTGCTCCTTTTCACAAATAGCTGTTCAGACAGGCCTTGGAAAAAGCACAAACAGGACCTGTGGCCTGATGCTGGAGATAACACATTAGATCTAGTCTTTGACAGCTGATATTTCACAAGCTATGGACTCAAAAAAAAATATATTCATTCATTAACCAGGTTAATGCAGTGAACGCAGCCAATGAGTTTGCTTGTATTGATCCATGACTAAGTTCTAAGTTCACATGGTGAATAAATTTTTAAAAACCCTCAATTAAGGTAAAAATAGCATTTAGCACAGTGGTTCTCAACCTGTGGGTCGTGACCCCTTTGGTGGTCGAATGACTCTTTCACAGTGTGACTCTTTCACACATATTTTCAATGGTTTTAGGAACAATTTTATGGTTGGGGGTCACCACAACATGAGGAACTGTATTAAAGGGTCGCGGCATTAGGAAGGTTGAGAACCACTGATTTAGCATATTGTAGCTATACAGGTGCTAGATATAGAAGTGATCGTCTCAAGCTGGTTGTGTCAATAGATTTGTTGGTAACAAAAGTAACTAGTGAGAAAGGAAGAGATGAGGAGGGGCAAGGCTGACCCTCTTCTGTTTTCCTTTTCTCACTATTACCTATAAAGGAAAAGTGAGCAAAAATTGCTCAAATGGGAGGGCTTGGCAGTCCTCCACTCTAGTAGTAACTTCGGATGGATGGCCACAATTTAAACCTGAGAAATTTCCTACACAGAGGGCTTTACAAGTTGTGGGAGCTTCATCACTGGAAGCTTTCAAGAAGAGACTGGATGGCCATTTGTCAGAAATGGTGTAGGGTCTCCTGCTTGGGCAGGGGCCTCTTCCAACTCTGTTAATCTGTTAAATTTATCAACACTTGGGTTGAAATCTTACTCCTGCAACACTATCATTAAATACAGAAAGGGCTCTGGTGGCTTTTTCACACTATGCTTGCTTGGGCCTCATGAGAAAATTAAAATCCAGTTATTGTCCCTAAAGCTCTATCATTCCTCACATGCTCAGAGGCACCCTTTTCCTGTCCTTTTACACCAGTTGCTGCTGGAAAATGGGCGCTGGCAAATATTTTGGTTTCGCTCGGCTCTTCTCTTTCATGGCACCCGATTACTCCCACTCTCTTCCCCGCGCCACGCTCCCTCCACCACCACCACCACCACCACCACCCCCCCCCCCATTCCGTTTCCGTCCCTCCAGGCGCTGGTGTAGACAGGAGAAGAGCGAGCGAGAGACCGCGGGGGAGAGAAATGGAGGCGGGCTGCCAAGGGATGCTCGCAGGGCTGGGACAAGGTGCTCCCCTCCCCTTGGCTTCGTCAGACCTAGAAGAAGGCGAATCTCTTGCCACCGAGCCGGACTGGCGGTGGTCGCCCCTCGCGAGTTGAAGCAGCTGGGGAGGCGGCGCGGCGCGGCCAAAGAGGAGGAGGCGACCCTGGGCGGGCCATCGCCGCCCCTCCTTTACCCACCACCGCCACTGCCGCCGACCTGACTGGGTTGCCATCACTGCAGAGGGGGGCTGCCATCGCCGTCGCTTCTTCATCCTCCGTTCCTCGCTCTTTCTGGAGCTTTCGGGTCGCGTCGCCGTCCAGCTGCCCCGGCAGCTGCAGGCGGGAGAACGCACGATGCGGGCAGTCCTTGCCCTGCTTGCTCTGATCGGTAGCCTGCTCCTCTTCCTGTGCTTGGCGCGGCTCCCGGCCGACGGCGCCGGGGGCACAAGGTAGGCGGAGGAGACCCGGAGCTTCCACGGGGGAGGCGTGGCTTAGGAAGGGGGAACAGAGTTCGGGGGGCACAGATGGCAAATGGGGGTGCCTCTATCCCGGACCGGTCACGGTCCCGCTGAGACTACAAGTAGGATTAGCCGCTGGGTAAACGCGGTATGCCGCTGGCAAATGCTGTGGTTCTTGCTGACCGCTCCTCTCGCTGGGCACTCAAGGACAACTTTGGTCTTTCTTGCTTGCTTGCTTGCTTCCTTGCTTGCCAGTGGCTGGGACATGGAGAGCAGAGCTGCGACGGACTACACCCCCAGAGTGATGAGGTACCTCCGATCTCCCACGAATGTCCGCCTGGTCGCTCCGGTGGCCCCCGACAGGTAAAGATGGTGAGGGGCTTGCTGTGTTGGGAACACATCTCTGCGTTATCTTGAACCAGAAAGGGTCACTGCTAACATCAGCCTGCGCTGAGGCTGCGGAGCATCTCAAAAGGTCTCTCCGGTTTGTCACTTTGGGTTGGGTATTGTACAGGAAGCTAAGATGCCCCCCTCAGCCTTCTTCTAGTTGGCTGATCCAATTATTTCCTAAAGTTCAGTTGTCTATTAGTGTAATAATCTTTCATTACACTAATAGTTGGGCAAATGTATCTGATGCTCTACTTACAGCACTTTTAAAACTTTGTGTAAGTGTGTAAGACTATATACTGAACATATATTTCAGATCTCTTGAAGTAAACCCCAGAGTTCAGTAAATGATGTCTTCACACAACAGCAGAAAACACACTAATTTGTAACACTGGAAAAATGGTATGCCTTGCCTTAGACTAGTTTTGGTTCCACATTTAAGCAAACAGAATAATAATATTTCTGAAGTAATTTGGACAATTATTTACTTGGCACCCATTTCTGTTTTTTTCTAAGTTTCTTGAATTTTATCTTTTACTTTGTCTCCAGTCCTTTCTTTGATGTGCTACTAGATGTTTGTGTGTATATGTGTGTGCAGGTGCGTAGTAACATCTTTCCTGTGATTATTAATACCATCATCATTTAAAGGGATCTGGGATGAAAATTTTTCAAAAGAAAAGACATTCATATTTAAGCTCTTTGGCATCATATTTACTAGTGTTCATCTATCATTTGTTACACTAGCTTCCTATAAACCTCAAATTCACACAGAGAAGTAGTGAAATATATCATTACGAGTGCCTCTTCGCACAATAAGCCTGCAGCACAAAATACTAAGTTGCTGGTTGAATAAAGTTTGCTATTACCATGCTTTAAAAAATTACCAGTGTTGTGTTCAGCCAAAGCAATGGCCAAATGAGATGGTTTACAGATGGAGACAGACAGAATGGGAAGTAGAGAGCAAGCTTCCCATTTATTTTCTGTTCTCTGTAAAAATAAAAGGATACCTCAGGAAAAAGCTCCTGTTATTTACTTTCAGAAAATCTCTTCTAGTTGACAGGTTGGTTGGTGCCTGTGGAAAACAGTAAGTGCCAATGCCCTTCTTCTTATGTTTACCAAGTTTTTTTAATCCCACCTACATTTTAGAAATAGATTACTGTATCAAGCAGATAAGTATGGGGTAAGGACTAGGATGAAGACACCTAGTTCAATTCCATCCCCTCAACCATGGATGGTCATCTGGTGGCTCTTGGTCTCTTTCAGCTGAACTCACTTCATAGGCTTATTCTGGTAAGAGAAAAAGGATGACAGAACACTATGCACCCTTGAGCTCTATCATGAAAAGTGAGGTATCGATCAAATCAGCCAATCAATATCATAATGCAAACCACTGGTCCTTACCATTTATTTATTGGAGTGCTTTGGACTGTTAAAAGATCCCTTTTCATCTCCTAGAAAGGCAGCACATCCTGAGAAGTTCATTTACCTCTTGAAAAATTCATGTTTTTGTTCAGGATACTAGATCTGGGTTACATACCTGCAGGGAGGTACAAGAAGATGCATAAAACTTAACTCTTTGCTGTTTCCATGTCTGAGTTTGCAGCTTGGATTTGACAGCTCGATGGCCCTTCCCATTTTAAATAGGCAGATTTCCATGGTAACCCTTTGGGAATGCAGCAGCCCACATCTGCTCCCAATGTTCCAAATATGTCCCTGGCTGAAAAAAGTTGTTTCACTGTTGTGTGATGTACCTATATGAAATCAGTTGTCACATAGGAAACATTTACTGCTTGCTGTACTGCAATGCTTTACAAATATAAATATAAAAAGGTAATGCAAATATTTACCATAGCTACCAATCTGAGCCGATAAGAACTGGGATGCTCCAAGAAGTCAGCAAAGAAATACAGAAAACTGTATAACATCTTACTGTTATCTAGCAATTGTCTGGATTTTTGTAGTCCAGATTTGGTAGCCCTAGATTTAATATACACTCACACTCACACGCACACACACACACACACACTTGACCATTAGGGAATGCAATCTTGTTCATACAGGCATTTTTCTGCTAGATTTATAAATGTTAAACCACTGCTGTAGATGGTTCAATAGAAATTCTTTTGTCTAAGAGAATGTGCTCTTTCCTTGATTCCAGGGAATTGCAAGATAAGGTCTAGAGAGGGGAAAAATAGGATTAGGTTAATGACATTTAAGTTGCAAAAAATCCTAACAGCCTCTAGATGCCAGCAAAGATGTACAGACATAGATACATACGTTTCAGTGCAGATGTGGTAGCTCTAAGTAACGTAGAACAATCGGGTAGCAGGAGGAAATTTCATCTAGGTTAGGCACAGGTAACTATTTTTGGCTAAGTGTTGTACAATAAGCTGCAGAGGATTGCAAGGTGCATCTCCAGTAGCTACCAACATCATAAAGGAGAGTATTTTGAGTTTGGAGGAAGGTTGAGATAGATAATAAATTTAGAGCATTAACATACAAAGCAAAAAACAACCAAAAGAAACAAATATACCAACCCAGCATAGCATCCTGCCATCAATAATTGGTTTAGCTTAGTTTGGATTTCTCAACTGTTGGTAGTGAGTTCTGAAGTTGGACTCAGGTTGTAAAATGGGGAGCTATGAGGCTGTGTGTGTGTGTGTGTGTGTGGGTGTGGGTGTGGGTGTGGGTGTGGGTGTTTTTGTAAGGAGTTATGGTATGGACCCAAATTTGATCATGCTTAGAGAAAATCTGCTGAAAATACTGAAATGAGACAAGTTAATTATTTGCTAATTTAAATCAATTTAAGATATTGATTTTGATGTGCTTACTCTAAGTACAGCAATAGTTAGAGTAGGTCTTTCCATTATGATTCTGAGAAATTACAAGGATAAATGGAAGCTTCAAATACTACTTACATCAAATAATATTTATATTATTTCAAATTTCCATTCATGAAGATTTGCAGAGATAAAAAGGAAAAAAGCCTTTAAAAATGTAGAAAGGAAATACTGAATTCTCTTGTTGTAATAAATCATAATGTGTTTAATTTTTCTTCAGTTGCTTAGTGAATGAAATGGTTAACTTAAAACACTGAATTAAGCCCACACAAAATAATTTACATTCTGGCTTAGGACAATAAGGTAAAAACAGAAGTATATTTCACTTTGCTAAAACTACTTATATAAGAAAACATATTTGTGCCCCTGTGCTTGCCTGTTATGCTTTTGTTCTGCCAAAGTATTTTATGGTCCAGAGCACTGATATTTTTATAATCTGTCTGACTGTCTCTCTGTTTCATTTTGGAATGCAGTGATTAGGGTTCACACCATGGCTGAAGAGTGCTAATTACTTTATAAAATTGACTACCACCTCTTAACTGTTGTTTTCTTATCCTTTTGCTTGGCTTTTAACCCTGTAGTCACAATATTAGGAAACAGAATAATAGAATATCAGAATTGTAAGGGAGATTGGAGCCCCTATTATTCAGGACAAATGGCTGTCCAATCTTTTCTTAAAAACCTTCAGTGATGGAGCACTCACAACTCCAGAAGGCAAACTGTTCTACTGATTAATTGTTCCCACTGTCAGGAAATTTCTCCTTAATTGTGGGTTGGATCTCTCTTTAATAATCTTCTATCTGTCACTTCTTGTTCTGCCCTCAGGAAGGCAACACACTTTTCTCAAGACACACCAGCTGCCTTCTTTATCAACTTTTGCCGAGTCAAAGGCTGACTTTTAGACCACATCAACACCCAAACATTCCTTACTGTGATTATTCAAACATTATTTTTCAATGCCAGTTTCTTTGATGTGCATGTTGTAGGAGCCTACTCTTATCCAAGTGGTAGTGTGAGATAGTATTAGCTGAAGGTAGGTGGGAAGGAAGCTGTTTTCAGGGATGAAACAGATTACATCAATATATTGGGCTATATTCAACTAAAATTCATGGCTGATTATTGTAAAAGGTTGGGTGCAATTCAGCTGGCTTTCTTATTTCTAAAAGGACTTAGAGATATTCCTACTTCCAAGAGCTTTGTGAATTTCCTTGTTTGTTCTGTCTTGGTAGCTGTCTTACAGAATTCAGTATTGACATGCAAATCCTCGGAGGAAGTGGAAAGATGTCACTTTGACAAATTTTGAGCAAAACACTACAAGCTGCTTCATAGGATAATGTGTGTCCTTTCCTTGCTTTGGACTGCAAAATTAAATGGACACATGCCTTTGCTTCTCCTGCTTTGCTTCCTTTCCTTATGCCCTCCTGTGGCCAGCAGCAGACTCCATAGAGGTTAGAAAAGCCATAAAGATTTCTGTGGAGCTGCAGGAGCTGCAGAAAAGTCACCTGTAAGCATCCCAGCCATTGGATGGAAGCTTCTGTTACACAGAGGGCACTTATGGAAGGGTTGAAGAAGATGGACAGACTATGTGGGCTGCATTTCACCTTCCCCTCAAAGAACATAACATCCCTGGGGTATAGAGCTTTTTGTCAGGCTGTATTTGAGTTGCCTGCCAGAGGCCCATGCTTGCAGCCATTACAATGCTTGCAGCCATTGTAATGGTTTCTCCCTACTGCATTGCAACTGTCTTGCTGAGGCAACATATGTCATAAGGAGTTGTTTTTCAGCTTGGCAATTTTAAGTTTCATGAGCTTCAACTCTCAGACTTCCAAAGCCAGCATATGTGAGCTCATTTGGTGATATTGTTGCTGTGTAGAATGACTAAATTGCCATTTACTCACCTTTTTTATAGGAGCAGAATGAATGAATAAATGGAGAGATCGGGAGAAGGAGGAAGACAGTGGGAGGGAGGGAGAGAGGGAGAGAAGGCGAGAGAGAATGAAAATGAGAATATTTGGAGAAAGAAAATAAATATTTAGAATAAAAACTTGAACCCAAGGTCACAATGCCACATGCAATTAGCAGGATACCCAAAATACAGGATAAAAGAATCAGCTGATGTAAAGATTAGAGCAAGGCAGAGTGATTAAGTATTTGCCTTAACTATAAATAATCATCGATTTTGGGTAAATTAATTTGCCCTAATAACTGCTCCAATTATTAGGACAAATTAATGGCTAGGATGGTGGTAGCTGAAGTTGCTTTGCTTTACTAAAGTTTTCTGCTTTTCACTATTCCTCCAAATACTTAACTTGAATTATCTGTTTTTAATGGCAGCATCAAGCTTTTTGCGATTCTAGTACAACTTCACTCCAGGGTAGCTGTAAGAAGGAAGCATTGATTTATAAGCAATTACATTCTGACACATTAATTCTGAATGCTTTATGCTGGGCATTTTGTACTATTTAATACAGCTAACTTAGATTAGGGTTCACTGTTTTACTTTATATGATCATCTGTCCATAGAACTTTTCTAGGGACAATTGCCCAGTGTAAGCTGCCCAGCATAAAGCATTCAGAATTAATGTATGAGAATGCATTTGCTTATAAATCAATGTTTTCTTCTTACAGCTACCCTGGAGTGAAGTTGTAGTAGAATTGCAAAAACTTGATACTGCCATTAAAAACAGATAAGATCCTGTGATTTGTTTTTTAAATAGAATTTTGAGAACACTCAAGAAAAACATTTTATATTTATTGTAAAATATGTCAATACAATTTTGAATTGTATTTCTATTGAAGTGGGAAGTGGGATTGAAATGTATTTCTATTGAAGTTGAAATGGGAATTCTAGTTCTTTTAATGTGTTTCTGATTTACATTAGCATCTACACAATGCACTACACAATTCAATCCAAAATCAAGTTTAAAAAAATAAATTCTGCATTGGGTGGCAATTCAAAGTCATTCATCTTCAGACTGAAATAGACCTCATTGATATTTCTTGTTACTTTCATAATTTGACCTGTTACTTATCTTTTCAGCAATTCATTGTGCTGTTGCAAGGAGTGTTTGCTCTTCTTTCAAATGGATTTTCCTTTTTATATAAACAGAGCAATTCTTAATACAGCCAGAGTGCAGAAATCTGAGCAAGCCTCAAAATGCAAGGATATGTGGAGTAACAATTGGTCATCATCGATCAAGAAGAAAAGGTAAAGTGTCTGCATTCGGTTATAAATGTACTTGACTGGCAAGCAGCAATGGCTATTTTACAATCCTGAACAGTTAAGTGTATAGTATAACAATTTTAGGTGTGAGAAATCCATTGGCATCTCCTTATAGGAACTTGGCCAAGATCTTTTAGTAGTTGAATTGGCCAACATCTGATTTAACCTAAATATGGTTACACTAAGAAATTATTATAGCATCGTATCTTACTGTCATGGCACTTGCTGTCTAGAATGACATAGCTCCAGAGGTTCATATGGCCCCAACTTCATTGCCCAGCAAATTAGTTTTAATTGTCTGGTTCTTTCCCCGGCCCTGGGGTAAGAAATTGGTTTTGATGCCTTTTTGTTATCAGACAGGCTTTTTTGTTTGTTTGTTTGCTTGCTTGCTTGCTTGCTTTTCACATTTTTATCTAGCCTTGCTTATAATTGGGTGTTTTGTATTAGCTGTTTTGTTGTATCTGTCCTGAATTGGTTGACTTGGGTAGCTCTATAAATTTGATGCCATGCAGTATATAAAATAACCTGAATTTTGATCTGGGATATGTATTTTCCTATTCAAAGGTATGTCCACTGATGAATTATATATTTTGGTACAAAGATGGAGGTTAGAAATAATATGCTTTGTACAAAAATACTGCTTATTGTCCAAAGAAGGAATGAGTTCAGATTGGTATGGACACTGTCCTAATGACATTTTATGGAAAGCATGAGGGTCTAGATTATTGCTTATTTTGGGACTATCAAATCATATGCCTTAATCATATGCCTTAAATTGCCCACAATGCCACCAACTGAGATCATTCTGATGCATTGTGGGCACAATGGCCTGATGCTATAGTAAGGAAAGTTTATCTATATCAGTAGAAAAGATGATAGTTGTACTAGAGATTATTATATCCAAAACACTCATTAACTAAAAATTGGATTAGGATTAACCAATCCAGGAGTTTACCAGCCAATTGAAAAAGTCTGGTTGCTACAGATTATCTCTTCACCTACCTGAAGCTGTGATGTTTTGAGACAATCTTGCTCCATGTGATACCCTCCAAATATGTTGTTTTTCTGCATCCAGAAGATCAAGATTTGGACATGCTGCTTGAAATTCTGGGAGCTGAAGTTCAATATATTCCCAAATTACAGATGGCTATTCTGAAGTCTGAACACATAGCTGGTAGTTTACTAGCTCTCTGACTGTTGTCTATATATATAGTCTATATATATATTTCTAATACTGTGGGTATAAAAAATACCCACAGTATAAAAAATACTGTTTTATTTATAGTTGAGGAGAAAGGATAATTGAACTTCATCTGTTTATTTAGTTTTAGAAGTTCTGTTTATGCTGTAATTTCATAAAAAAACATTCACTTATGTTAATGCAATGATGCATGACATCAAACAAGCTATCAGGTAATAGCCATTTTTTGTGTGTGTGCTATGGTTGAGTTTTCTTCTTTTCATACTGATTTTTATATTACTAGTTTAAACAAGCTGAAATTTCCATGGCTTTATTTTTTATATTTTATAAAATATTTTATTTTATGTCTATCTGTCTATCTGTCAATTAATCTGTCTGTCTGTCTGCCTGTCTCTATCCATCCGTCTGTCTGTCTGTCTGTCTGTCTGTCTGTCTGTCTATCTATCTATCTATCTATCTATCTATCTATCTATCTATCTATCTAATTCTTATCCTTTTTTCCATAAACAACTCAAGGCATACATACCAATACCCCTTCCCCCTCCTGTTTTCTCCACAACAACTCCTTCTCCTTATGAAATGAGTTGGGCTGAAAGAAGGATGACTGACTCAGATGGCTTTCATGCCAAATGTGGGTCTCAGTCTCCAGTTTTCTTGGTCGGCATCTTAACTACTACACCAAACTGACGTTTGTATGATGCCTTTTATTGCTTTTGTTAGATGGCAAAAAAATCAAAAGAAACATACTTCCATTCAAGCTTTTTGGGTATTTTGATTAACAAATACTGTTTCAATATCAACATTGCTTTGGTAAAGAATCTCCATGTCAAGACATTCATACATAATATTTCAATGAATTTTTCATGACAAATAACCCAACACAGTTGATTATCGCAGCCACCCAGCTATACAGTAGTGGAGACTGGACCTTCAGGGCAGAAGAAATCAGAACAACTGACTCAGCAGGGTCAGGCTTTGAGGCACACAAGTCAGGTTGAGTCAATAGCAGCCTGTCAAGCTCTGGTTGCCATAACCCTTGGCAGCCATTACAGAAGTTTTTAAATAGCTGTAAAATGGAATGCTTTTGGAGCCTATTTACACAGAAAAGCAGACAAACCTTTAGCTATTTCTTATTCAAAGATTAAGAGCTTGCATTAATTTACATCTTTTGGTTTTATGCACCGTAGCATGCTGATAATTCTAATGCAGCTTCAGAAATCTTTGACCTATATCAAGATTTCTTACAGTTATAGATCTTTTATGAATTTACAATAAAACTTTCAAAGCAACACAATAATTAACAGTATGTGCTTCACTGAACATTAGAATCTGATATCTTCTTTCTCATGTGCTGCTCTCTAAAGTCAAGCAGTGATGACCAACTTAGAATTTCCTTCAGAAGACATTACCAGGTTGAAGGCAGGATGTATATTGGTGGGGAAACTTCAGTTTAATATAATTTTGAGACCTCACATCAAAGAGGACATAGAGAAAATGTGACAGTAAATGTCAAAGAACTAAAATAGGACAAGGTTTATTAGTTATAAATTTCTAATTGGCAACTTCACAGTGAAGGACTTGTTGCTCATTCTTCAGAAACCATAATATCCTTCAAAATTATTTCCAAGGATTGCTTTAATACCATATATACTGTGGAAACCAGTCCATGTAGAGTATAGGATTTATCGTATGTCACTGATACCAGTTGATTTAGTATTTTGCTGAAGATTGTTTAACTTGACACTTAGCCAGATTGGTATTTGCATGATCTTTAAGCAAATTGGACCTTTGCAGAAGTATTGGGGTATTTAGCTATTTAGGTCTCTTGTAACTGACTATTCTCAGATCGTACTGGCATACAAAGGATATACTTAAGAATTAAGAATATAGACAAGAGGCTTTTTATAAGTAACTTCTGTACTTTTTGTCATAATGTACCACAGTGTGTTCTGATTCCAGAAATCTTTCTTGATCACCTATAACCTCATCAGAAGAAGTAGAAATTTATTTTATCACTTAGTTATCCATTTTAACACTTCAAAATTAAATCACTTATATTCCAAATGCTTTTGTAATATCTATAGAAGGGGATTCCATCTCTGCTTATCATAAAGAATTAATTTTGAACATTACCATAATATTTTTCTAGATGCATCTACAGGTGTGTACTTTAGGGATAACACTAATTCTTACCTTTCCTTTATCAACAAAATAGTGGAATAGAATCATTAAAGAAAGGATACAAAAGGAGGGACAGAATGAAATATGAATGGAAAAAATTAAAATGATTGTTATTTATTTTCAGTAATTAAATAGAATTGTTAAATTGTCCCGCACTGAATTGTCCCGCTGCAAGTTGGCCGTGGTGAATTTTCCTACGGCAAGTTGGCTACGTTGAGTTGGTCACAGTGAATTGGCTATGGTAAATTGTCCCATTCCCCATCTCAGCATGGCAGTGTCTTTATATACTTCAATTTTGAATCAACATGTAAATGCAATACCTTCCTCTATCCCCAAAAGTAGAATCTATTCATTCTTTTCCCTACCTTTCCTTCTGTCTTAATGGATCCTTTATCTTGGCTTTCTCATGCTATGGACTAAGTGATAGTTGGCTTTTGGTCAGGAGTGAAATCCAGCAGGATCTGACAGGTTCTGGAGAACCGGTAGCAGAAATTTTGAATAGTTCAATGAACCGGCAAATACCACCTCTGGCTGGCCCCAGAGTGGGGTGGGAATGGGGATTTTGCAGTATCCTTTCCCGAGGAGTGGGGCCGGAATGGGGATTTTGCAGTATCCTTCACCTGCCACACCCACCAAGCCACGCCCACCAAGCCACACCCAGAGAACTGGCAGTAAAAAAAATTGGATTTCACCACTGCTTTTGGCTAATTCCTGCCTTGGAAAGAAGTCTACCTCACTTGGACATAGTATATAAGTTTGAAGCAAAGAACAGGTAGTGTCTTATCCACCATTCTTTCAAGTAATTTCGATAAATAATTATTTATTAACAAATTATTGATTATATTAATAATCAATTGATTTATTATTATTTTTATTATAATTATTGATTTATTAATAAGGTATTGAGCGAACGGTCGGCAGTTCACCAGTTCGAATCCCTAGTGCTGTGTAATGGGTTGAGCTCCTGTTACTTGTCTCAGCTTCTGCCAACCTAGCAGTTCGAAAGTACGTAAAAAATGCAAGTAGAAAAATAGGGACCACCTTTGGTGGGAAGGTAACAGCATTCCATGTGCCTTTGGCATTTAGTCATGCCGGCCACATGACCATGGAGACGTCTTCGGACAGCACTGGCTCTTCGGCTTTGAAACGGAGATGAGCACCATCCCCTAGAGTCGGGAACGACTAGCACATATGTGCGAGGGGAACTATACCTTATTGATTAGACAGGGTTCAATTAGATTGAATTAGGTTTCAGTTCAAGAAGCTGGAGGAATCAGAAGGCGACTGAGATTGTATTCTGACGCTGAAGCCTATGTGATACTTCCAGAAACACCTAAGGAATTTCCCCCAATGCTAGAGCCAAAGAAGGGATTGCCAGTCCAGCTGGAATTTGGAAA
The DNA here is from genome assembly GCA_012654045.1 of Ptyas mucosa. Taxonomy (NCBI): domain Eukaryota; kingdom Metazoa; phylum Chordata; class Lepidosauria; order Squamata; family Colubridae; genus Ptyas; species Ptyas mucosa. The sequence goes on along the minus strand of WNWU01013629.1, from coordinate 5,948,329 downwards.
TGGAATGGGGAGCAGTATCATCTTGTTATATCTTAGACCAGTCTATAAAACAACCGTTCCTGGAAACTCTACTTGCTATGAATAAAAACACTGCCCAGAGCAGGAGTGTCAAACTTGCATCGTCATTTTGTCATCAGGTGATGTATCACAACTTTTCCCCTCTTTGTTAAAATGGGGTGGCCTTTTCCAGAACGTGATGCATCTGGCCCCCGGGCCGTGAGTTTGACACCCCTGGTCCAGAGCATATGCTTATTTCATAGGTCTAAGCTATTTAGATTCTGAATTTCAAGCTTCAGAGCATCTTTCTTCCCATTATATTCTGAGCTAAAGTGTTTCTTTAGGACTACACAAATCTTTTCAAGGCCTCATACCCCTAAGGCTGTTCCTAAACCTTATGCATCTACCGTGATTTCTAGAGAATAGGTAGAAATATCAAGTTCCTACTTAATGATTTTAAAAGTGGTGTTCAGATTGTGAGATTCTCTGGAATTGAATGTTGCAGCTGCCATTTTCTATTATGTTGCCAGTTAATGACTTTTCTTCCGGAGCCGGAGAGTTCTCATTTTCTTATCCTCAGCCAGTGAATGTCTTTAGGCAACAACTTCCCATTGTAAACTGGCAGGAATTTCTCTAGATGAAATCATTGCCCCAAGTCACTTTTCCCCCTTCTGTAATATCAGCTTTATAGTCTACCCTTTAATTTATAGAAATTTCCTCCCTTAAGCTTCAAGCTACTAAGTAAAATTATTTTTCTGTCATAAGATGATAACCAGCATAACTAAAGGAATGGCTGAATAGATACTCTTATTCACTCTTTTTTCTCTGCTCTGCTGAATGATAGTCTGACCAGTGGTGGGTTTCAAAACTTTTTACTACCAGTTCTGTGGGTGTGGCTTGGTGGGCGTGGCATGGCTTGGTGGGCATGGCTTGGTGAGCATGGAAGGGGAAGGATACTGTAAAATCTCCATTCCCTCCCCAATCCAGGGGAAGGTTATGACAAAATCCCCATTTCCTCCAGATCAGCTGGGACTTGGGAGGCAGAGAATAGATGGGGGCAGGGCTAGTCAGAATTTTTACTACTGGTTTTCCGAACTACTCAAAATTTCTGCTACCGGTTCTCCAGAACTGGTCAGAACCTGCTGAAACCCACCTCTGAGTCTGACCCTAAGATTTCCATAAAACAGAAAGCTTAGTAAAATTAACAATATTGGAGAATTGGTTTCTACAGAAACATTTATTGAATGCTCCAGTGTTCACTGCACTGTAATGTTTATTTTAAGAGCATTTAAAACAAAGTATTTAATACTTTCTGTGTTTCTGGAGTATACAAGCATGAATAATGAACTATAAATTGGAAAGATTTTGGGGGGTCTTCTTTTTACAAATTTGCTTTATCAGCTTATCACTATAATCAGATTGAAGATAATAAAATATTACGATCATAATGAAAAAATGTGGTATGTGATTTGTGCCAAATATCTTGAAATATGTCAGGACTTCTTCCTTCCAAAACCCCCTTCTACCCTCATTCAGACATATCTCATTTCTCACAGTTAGAACTGTTATGCTATTCTAGTTGTGTATCCTGTCTCCCACTTAGATTCATACCTGTAATGTCTTTTACTGTTACTACAGGGCAAAATGACACTCAAACTTTGAAAGAAAAAAGGCCTCTCCTACACTAGAAACAGAAAACCTGTTTGGTATAGTGGTTAAGGCACCAGCAGACCAAGAGTCCTAATCCCAATTTAGACACAAAACTGAGGTGAAACAAAGTTTGACATACTACACCACACTAAAGGTGGTGAAGAATTGCCTGGGACAATTTTTTAACCTAGGCAAATTTACTGGAGATGGGGGAAGCATAAGAAAGAATACTAATAGCATTCAGAATTCCGTGATGATGCCTTTTATCTCTTTGCACAAACATGTATTAGAAGTCCAGCTATGGAAAACATGAAGAAAATGTTTTCCCTCTGTATAAAACAAAAGACAGAGCGGGAAAAGTTTGAATAGTATCTATCAGGTGCAAAGAATCAGGACTATTTTTATTTTTTTATTTTATTTGTCAAGAATGTATTAGGTAATATATATAAGTATAAGCATGAATTGAATACATAAAATAGATACAAATAGAACCATTAGGACAGGGACGGTAGGCACCCTGGTGCGCTTATGCACACCCCTTACAGACCTCTTAGGAATGGGGTGAAGTCAACTGTAGACAGTCTTGGGTTAAAATTTGGGAGGTTTTGGGATGAAACCACAGAGTCAGGTAGTGCATTCCAGGCATTGACCACTCGTGGCTGAAGTCGTATTATCTGCAATCCAGTTTGGAGCGGTTCACTTTAAGTTTGTATCTGTTGTGTGCACGTGTACTGTTGTGGTTGAAGCTGAAGTAGTCATTGACAGGTAGGACATTGTAGCAGATGATCTTATGAGCTATGCTTAGGTCATACAAAGGTGGCGTAGTTCTAAGTTTTCTAAGCCTAGAATTTCAAGTCTGGTAGCATAAGGTATTTTGTTGCGAGCAGAGGAGTGGAGGACTCTTCTTGTGAAATATTTTCTGGACATGTTCAATTGTGTTAATGTCCAATATGTAGTGTGGGTTCCAGACAGATTAACTGTCTTTTTTTTGTAAGCATAGAAGATTTATTGAAGCCTATACACAAGAATCTGGTCGACTAAAGTTCAGTACTTAACTGGCACCAGATGAGGGTCAACAGAATTCAGGAGAGGTTGGACTTGGAGCACTTGTGCGAACTCAATGATTCTAAACCAGTGGTCACCAACCAGTGGTCTGCAGACCACTGGTGGTCCACGATAAAACTTTGGTGGTCCGCAGAGAAATTGTTGCATTTCTCTTGAAGAGCCCAGCCAAGGTTTCCTGTGCCACTTATGGTTCAGTGCTTTGACTGGGGTCCTTCAGGCAGTTAGCTTGGCTGCCTGTTAGCAGAGAGAAGCAGCCGGAGTCAACCCTGGCTTTGCTGTCCATTGCAGGTGCTAGATCAGCCCCTCTGCAAACTCATCTCTCAAGGAGCGCTCACTGAAGCGGCATGGGAAACTTTGGCCAGGCTCCTCGAGAGACGAGAGTTTGCAGGGGGCCTATCTAGCATCTGCAATGGACAGCAAAGCCAGGGTTGACTCCAGCTGTTTCTCTCTACTGTAGTGCTTTCTGGATGCAGTTTACTGCTCTGAGCCCCAAGCACTCCAAGACCCAAGCACTCCAAGACCCAAGTACCCCCTCATTAGTCCCGCACAGCAGCTCCTCCAGCTGGCAAATCGAGCCCAGTGCCAGCTCTCATACACCAAGCCGAGCCTTCATCTACTTCAAGCCATCCCCCATCAGGGGGACCCCACAAAGCCCTCGCCACTCCTTCCATCCTTCTGCCCCCAGCCAGCCTTTTGGATGAGGTGGAAATACTGGATCTTCAGAGGTTGGTGGCTATGGCCAGGAAGAAAAGGAAGAAAAGCATCAGCAGTTCCAGGAGGAGGAGGATGAAACTTGGTAGTAGGGTATCTTTGCCCAACTTTTCTGCACAAAGGCTTGTCTCTCGCCTGGCTCTTTCCTTGCGGCTCTTTCTGGGAAAAAAAAAAAGACCCCTTCCTTTTTTGTACCGAGCTGGTGCGTTCCAAAGCTGTCTTTTCCAGTGTTAGCTGCCCAAATCCCCTTTGATTCTGATTTTTAAAAATTATTATTATTTACATCGGCTGTCCCTTTCCGGACATCTCTGTTTTCTCATTATTCCCCCCCCCCCAAATCATTACTTTCCCAAGTCCTCCATTTGCTTCCAACCTGCTTTTTTTTTGCCTGTGCAATTTAAAAACAAAGATTTAGAAATACCGGGCTTTAAAGACTTCTCTTTGTATTGGATTGGTGGATAAATCCCAGGCATGAATATGCCTATACATTTAAAATGGGAATGAGTAGAAATTTTTAAAAGAAATTTAGCATGAAGCGGGGGAACTGAGATTTGTTAGCTTTGCTTTCTTTGCTGCATTGCCTTGATTATGTTGTGCAAAAAATAATAATGGTGCACCGGTTAAGATTCTAGGTTGATGTTGATTAAATTTAAAATAGGACAGTTATGAACAGTGTACTGTAATGTAGGGAAGAAATGATAGAATGGAAAAAATCTGTAGTGCTTCCTGGATGTGGTTTACCACTTTTGAGACCCAAGTGGCAGGAGACAAGGGTTGCCTTGGTGCCACCAGCTGGCGCAAATATACCACGGTGAAGGCAGAATGCTGATGCCATGCAAATGCAAGTAGCACTTCGCTCCCGCACCTTCCAGCCATTGCCATCACCACTTCAGCCTGCTTGGGCTGCTCCCCCACCTCTGTAACAGCACCATTATCTCATTCCACCCAGCAAGGACTGTGCTCCTTTTCACATGTTGCACACCTGCAAAGTTGCACATTGCACGTGCCAACCCATATGGCAGAGATTTCCAGCCTCACCAAGGCCCCGTCCCATATTCCAGAGCTGGGGTAGTCACCGGACTGGAGCAGCTCCTCCACCCGGGTGCACTGGCCTGCAAGGGAGCTACCTGCAGGTCCAAAAGGTTGGAAACTCCTGCTCTAAACTGATGATACTCTAAATTCTGTCTCCCAATTCTGCATGCTTTTCTTCTATAGTATCGTGCTTAAGAATAAGGCTTTAAAAATTTAGGAGCAAATTTATCAATGCATTTGATAAATCTGACACTCACTCCATAAATCTCCCCCTTTTTTTCCACAAGTATCTCACATTATGTAAATTTCCTTTAAATAAGCTTTTCCCTAGTCTGTATTTTCCTTCTTAAACTCACCAGACTGCTTGTCATATCCATTTATGCTGTTGGTGGTGGTTTTCTTAATGTTTGTCCTGCATGGTGTAGAGTGTGCTTATTTTTTCAATACACACCAACCTAATTCTTACATGAGAGGATGACATGAAGATCTTCAATTGGTTGAAGACATCCATTTTAAGAATTGGCACTCAGTTCTCATGTCAGCCATTTTGTTCAACCATCGAAAGCATGTTTCTAAACTGTGAAACATATCTCACAGACTTAAGAGGAAGATGCAAGCCTGTTGTGTGCCAAGTAGTAAAGGCCCCCCTTTAATTGTAGTCCCATTTCTGTTGGTCCTTGAATCAAGTATAAAGAAATGAAATTACATACTTTGCCATGACATATTTTTTTAATCAGTTTTTTTTTAAATTTTGTATAGTTTATACATATCATTATGTGAATGATGTGGTATCTGAGTATCATACAATTCAATACAAATAAACATATTCATAATTATTACATTCCATTTTCCTTATTCCATATTATTAATACATTGCTTTATCAACCTTCCATTCTAAACTTTCTTTAACATTTCCACCTTCCATTATTATATTCATACATTATAATCTGTTTTATTATTCATATTCCCATTATTTAACTCTTCCTCTCTCTCTATATTAAAGTTCCTTTCTTTCTTCCATTATTTAATCTCAATAGTGACTTCTAATATCAATCACAATCATTTAAAGCATTCAACATATTCCTATTCTTTTTTCTAATTTTCTCATTCAAACTCTAGTTTTGTTGTTGCATATAATTCTACTATTATTACGCATAGCTATATCTTCTCATTTCCAATTAATAGTAAATTCTCATTTATAATTTTTCCATAGTTACATATCCATTTATAATAAAATGTTTATCCTAATATTTATTATATTACATACCAACTAATTATCTAGACTATATCATTCTAATATTAATACAATTATTAAAATATGATCATAACATATCTATAACTCTTTTTCCCCCCTTATCCATTATCTCTTGTCCACATCCAATCCTTTAATCCTACCTTTTTTTGGACTTGTCTCCCATATTTTTCTTTTAAGTCTTTTATTCCATCTACTTCGAGGTTTATAGTCTGAATCCATAATTTAATTTTTTCTCCTTGCCCTGCTCTTTCCCACTATTTAATTTGAAAGCTTTCTGTTCTAAATCCTATCTTTTCCCCTCAAGTCGCTTCCTGTTCCTCCCATTTCTTTTTAAAATTTTTTAAAGTATTTCCTCCCTGATTTAGTTCCTCAATCCTCATTAATTTTAAAAGTGTTTCCTCCTTGTTATCTTCTTTTTGCTAGTTTCTCAATTCTAATTTGCCTTCTATTCCAGCTGTTAATTCCATTATTTCTGTCTTGTCCTGGTCTTTGCTCCTTGTTTCTTGTATACAAGTTTCCCGTCTTCTATCTATATGATCAAATATTTTTCCCCATGTCCTTGTGTAGTTCCAGTATAAAGTCCTTAATGCTTTGAATCATTGACTTCATTCCGTTTAAATGTCCACAATCCTCAGTTCAGAAACCAAGCCTCCAAGTCAAGTTTTAATGTCTCATCAATGTTCAATCAAATCAGTTAGTTACTTCAGGGATCCTCCATTCCTCAAGTCATTTTTATATATCCAATAATATTCAGGGGTCTTCAAATGCAAAATCTTATTTAATATTCCAGTTTCCAGTGGTTGAAGGGTAAATATGTATAGTTATTTTCATTTATTTCAAATTGCCAAATTGCCATTTATTCCCAAATTGCAAAAATTCACTTTCATCAGCAGATGGCGCTCTTTGCTTCACTCTGCTGCTCTCTGCTTTTATTTTGACAAGTCCAATTTATTTATCTTGTTTGTTTTAACTTATAAATCTAACACTTAAAGCAAATTATTTGAAGAAAATGTGGAGTTATGGTTCCAGCATCTTAATATGCCTTCTTAATATCACACCTTTTGTTTTGAGTATTCCATTTCCAGCTTAATTTTTTTTAAAGAAATATTTACTTTTTAAATTTCCAATATGTTTTTTCACAATAATTACATGCCACTGTAACAAATCGTTCTAAATGTATGCCCCTTGAATTTTGAGGGGGGTCAAGCTTCAGCAATAAATTTTTTCTCACCCAGACAACACATCATTCACTGTTTGTCTCCTCCTGCACAAACGTAAGGTTTCTGGATGTTCCCCGGCTTCGTGGCAGCCATTTTGACTGCCGCTGTTCCTAGTCTTTGGATGAAGGGGTTTTCCAAGTCAGGAAGAGGAAATCTGGGTCCCCTCAATCTTGAAGGTGGTTCCCCTTTGCTTCACCACCCCTCCAGGGTGGCTATGGCTTCGAATGAAGCCTCCGACAGGGAGAGCTTGGAACGGGCCACGGAGCTTGCGGTCCTCACTTCCTAAGGTTCCGGAAGTTCAACCAGAAGTCACCATGACATCTATAATGGTTTCAGTGAGACAACTTGTGTGCCATTTTAGGTGAACCATTATTGACTGCAGAATAACTGGATTCTCATACTCCAACATGGCTGTGAAGACAGAAAGAAAAGAGCTGGTCAGAAACATTACTTCTACTTCTTGTTGTGGCTTTTCACTGACTTAAAAGATATAGCAGTATTTTAATCCATGCTACAAAATTTGTTTGGGAATAGGAGTTGTGATTGGGGCTTCAGAAGTTCTACTCCATCTCTTAATATTGCAGAGGAGGATTACCCATTTTCAATTCTTCCAACATTTGAATTGTTCTAGAAGTGATTTGAGCCTTGTCCTGCTTAGAGTTCTCATTGATAGAATATAGAGATTTTTGCATGAATGGTTACATGAAAAAAACTAAATCATATAATGAATGGTTATATGAAAAAAGCAAAATCATATAATACCAGATAGGATTAGGTTTTTCTCATCTCCCAAATTTATAGGAACTCTATTGAGAAGTGATTCGAGTCACTAGAAGTGACTCGAATCATTTCTAGTACAATTACAATTCTATGGGGTTGAGTAATTGGGCCTGGTTTAAGCCATTGCTGGCAGTAAGTTATACTAGGCCCCATTTTTGAATCTATAGTAGAATCTGAGTAAGAAAATAGAAGTTTATTTCAGAGACAGAGAATCTGTGGCTACCCAGGTTTTCAGCAAAACAAATATCAGCTGTTCCACAGAGTATGGCATTAAAATGCTAACAATTGAAGTTTAAAAATATTTGAAAGGTTGTACTGTAAATTCCTCTTAATTGGAATACATTATATGGGACTTAATAATACTAATACTTAATAATACTAGTAACATAGATTTCAGCCTAGTTACTCTAAAGAAAACTAATTTTGAACCTCTAAATTTGTTTTTTTTACATCTGAACAAACTCTCTATGCAAGATGCATTATTATAGGAAAAACAAATTATTCTGTCGCCATCTTTATAACCTTTAGATGGCTCATTGCATATGAATGTGATGTTCTGTGAAAATGTGTCTCAGCAGATAAATGTTCATTTTTTAAAAAAGTATTCAGAACACTAGCTTTGGACACAAAAGCTTGTGGAAAGACGCCAAGAAATAAATCAATGAAAATTCAAGGCAATGTGCCATTCTGTGTTGCCTTCACAGAGATTGTCTTTCTCATTAATGTTTTAAGGACCTGATTCAACAACAAGAAAATATATTTGGCACAAAAATAGGAAAAGATCCCTGTCTCAGAATCCATTTCGGGCAGGATTTCCAGATCTTTCTTTAGAAGGAATTTAGGCTGTGAATCTGAATGTCCTCTGGTGCAGTGAAATGTATGTCCCATTCAGGATTGATTGGGAAAGCTTTCATATAACCATGAAGTCCATGGGTGCCTGACGGAAGACAGAAATCATTCAATTCAAAGGGAATAATCATATTAAGATATGCAGTTAATTCAGTGTTAATTCCATTTATATTAAATCCAAGCTCAAAAAGAATTCTTGCTTCTGAAATAGAGGTTGATCATTCTTAAATTAAGAATTGTGGTGTATGTGTAAAATAGAACACATGCCCCTTATTCTGGATGTGAAACAAGAAGCATAATTTTAAATTGCCATGAATAAATAAATTATTATTTCCTTGGCTGCCTTTGTACAAGTATAGCAAGAGAAAGACATGGACAATCCATAAATAGCAGTTGAGAATGGTGAAAGAGCTGCCTTCAATTGTTTTGGGTTTTTTTTAAAAGAAATTCAGTATTTTTATTTGGATAGTATTTTTGTAAAGGCCTTGGACTTTAGGTAAGTAGCATCTAAAACTTTGTATATACATGTATATAAATAAAGGGCCAAACTCTCAAACCATGTAATTGGCATCACAAAGTACCTCACAACATGCCCTGTATATTACTGACTGAATTATTTTGGAAGTTCTTATTATGTCCTACTAGACATGATAAGTGCATTATTTCCCTAATTCCTGTGTCTAAAATATTCTTTCTCCTATGTTATGATGGAACATTTCAATTTGCAGAATTTACATCAATTAAAAATATTAGCATACATTCCTTCAGTCTAGCAAAATTTTAGTATGTTTTACAGCAGGTATATCCAACCTTGGGCCACGTTTGTTTGTTTGTGTGTTTGTTTGTGTGTTTGTTTGTTTGTTTCTTTGTTTATAAATTTTATAGGCCACCTATCTTACCCATCGGAAACCCTGGGCGGCTTACAGTTACATCTTAGTTAAAACATAAAATGTTAAAATCAAACCTTAAAACCAAAGACACATATGGGAAGGATGTGGGTAGAATGGAGCAGAAGTGGGATTTGTCGATCAACCACCTCCATTCTGTTGTTCCCCACTGAGTCCCCAAACTGACTGGCAAAGTCACGTCTTTAGACCCTTACGAAAAGATAGGAGGGTTGGTGCCAACCTCACATTGGGGGGCAAAAAGTTTTAGAGGGCAGGAGCACACAGCAAAAAAGGGCCTCCTTCTGGACCCCACCAGCTGGAATAATCGAGCTAATGGGATCTGCAGCATGTCTTCCTTGATGGCATGAATGGTACAGGCCAATCGCAGTAGGGTGAAACAGTTTTATACATTAGCTATATTATATACAATTCATTTAATGCAGCTTCGCAAGCCTAAGGTTTGGATACACCTGTTTTATATCCTATAGTGGGTACCCATTTTGTTCTATTTTAATTTTGTTCTATGCTGTCCAGAGTCAGTTGCTTAGGAGATGTGCAGTTATATAAATGTAAATAAATAAAATACAAGTCACAAAGAAAATAAAACTTAGCAATAGGTTACTTTTTCTCTTACCACGAAGACCAGGTTTTGTTTTTCTTAGCAAGCTTGTCTTTTCAACGCTACATATCTATTTCATCAGATGTTGAGAAAGAAATGTTAATATAACCATCTGCTTCATTGCTATGTGTTGAATTCTTTTTCTTTTAGATATTCTGAAGATTATTATTTGCAAATAGTTGGTAATCTACAGAACTGTACCTGGAATAGAAGGCCACAAGAATATGCCAAATTCAGGTAAGGGGATTTGGAAATGAGCCCCACTGAATCTGTGGAACTAGTTAGTGTGATACATGAGCTTAATTTGTTGTTTGTTAATTCTACAAAATCATCTGCAGAAGAATTTTAAATGAAAATCTGATATTCTAAAATAATAAGGTTGTATTTTTAACTCTCTAACTTGAAATATATTACTGTGTGCATTTTATTTTTACTACTTTGGGAATACAGTGCTATATTAGGGCAATTTTCAATGAAATGAAAACTAGAGAAATGATCTGTAATACTACTTTTTCTTTCTATTTTTGTGGATGAATTGCAGAATTAATCAGAATTAGCTTAGTGGGCGCATTTTAGCAATATAAATAATGTTTCCTTCTATGAGATATATTACATAGAATGTTCTTACATGGGCAACGCATGTCCTTATATACATTTATGTGAACATATATTTATATTAGATACTAATTTTGCCCAAATACTTTTCTTTGTGGATTTTGCCCCTCTGCTTCTTTGTGGAGTGGAGACAGGCAGAAATTTTTTAGCTGCAAACCACACTCTGTTGTTAGGGGCAGGAGGTTGCAGTGACACAGCAATGTGGTTGAAATGTTCAGCAACAGCATTTCTTGCTTTTTTGTCTTTGTTTTGTTTTTAAAATAAAAAGTTGTCTAGTAGGGGGTTATTACACTTATTTTACTTGTTGTTAAAATGTTTTTTTCACCAAAAGATACCATTTAAATGCCTTTTAAAAAGGAACAGAAAGATCATGGAGAATAAAGCTATCAGTGGCTCAGTTTGTATGATATGTTTATCCATGTGTAATAGAAACATTGCTTAGTCAATAAACCCTTGTTCTGGGTTTGCACAACATGCTGAATCATTAATTAGATAGGGTAATTTGAACAATTGCAATTTGTATTCATTGCATCATGCAAAGATCAGCCAATAATGAGTAATCATATTTGTGACATGCTCCTTCTAGATTTAAATAAAAGCTCTTATCAACTGTTAGGGAATTAAGAAGGGATTGGCAACTACATCCTGTTTCTGAATTAGTCCTGCGGAAGGCAGGATGTTGAACCGGAAAGACTTTTGCCCTAGTTCTAGAATGACTGTCTTAGATGATGGGGCCCTGATATGTTTTGTTCAACATATAAAACTTAAGAACTTGAAAGTCAAACTAATTTCAGTGTGCATGTGCTTTGCACACTGGTTCTTGCTGCTCAAATATTGCAAAAGTTTCTTAGAATGGATAAGTATATGTTCATCTTTTCAGTCTTTTGAAAAGACTCCTGTTAATAGCCGTCTTCATTGTTACATTCTCTGGATGAATTTGGAAAACAACTTAGGTAATTTTTAGGTAATATGGCTTTTGGCCAGATAGGCTAGGAATTTTGGGAAATTGAGCCATAGACATCTCTCAGTTTTCAGGTTGGACTGGATCCAAGCCTGCTGATGGCTGAAACTGTAGGGAATATTACATTGTATTTTATGTTGTGGACAATGAACAATAGAAGCTAATATTTTAAAGAGGTGGTGTATAAAATGTGAAAAAGAGTATGCATACAATGAGACCAGTTTGGCGTAGTGGTTAAGGTAGCGGACTAGAAACTAGGAGACCTTGAGTTCTAGTTCCATCTTGCCAAGACTTAAAGTCATTCCCACTTCCTCTTGATTTCTTCATAACTCATATATAACACAAAGAAATTTTTCTTTGTAGCAGGTTAGCAAGAAACTAATTTTTAAAACAATGTCCAGATCAAAACTGAAAATAACAATTTAAAAAGCAGATTTAAAAAAATATTCTGTTCAGTACTTCCTGTAATTCAAACATGATATAAAGATTCCAAACCCAAGCCTTTTATTTTCCATCAGTGACTGGGGAATTGAAATATAAAATAGATATATATTTTCATTTCTGCATATGTAATCAACTGAATTGTCAATGATTCTTTGAGAAAGTATCTTACAACAAGTATCTGCTTCCATGAAGTTGTCTTTTGTCAGTGCTTTTCCTTGTTATAATTTTCAGAAACTACACATTAAAATTTTACTAGGATTTTGCTTTGAAAAAACAGAGAATAGCAAGCATTCTAATCTTTTTATAAATATGAGAAAACAGCCTTTTCCTGTTAAAAAATTTACTACAGTCCTGACATTTTTTAGTGGAAACACATATTGTGTGATCATATGTGTGTTTCTCCCAAATCAGTGGTGTAATCCTCCGCAGTTTGCCACTGGTTTACCGCCATATGCATGCGCAGTGCACACCAAATACTTGCTTAGCATGGAAAAAGGAGGCTTACGAATGTAAGTAGAACAGCGAGGGGGAAGAACAGGTGTGCCACGCGATTTAGATTTGCTGGAAAGCAGGATTTCCTGCTTTCTAGTGAATATAAATCGTGCAGCACAGCTGATTGTCGGAAATACCAGTTCGGATGAACTGGTAGCTTTTTTTTTACTACTGGTTTGCCTGAACCAGTATCTTTTATTACTGCCGGTTCGCGTGAACAGGTGCAAACCAGTAGCATTTCAACCCTGGGCCAAATGTATTATGAAAACTAAAGAAAGCAATCCTGTGGGAAGTTTGGGTTCGGACTCCAGAAAATCTCTCTCAGAGTGTTGAAGAAACAGAGTCTATGCTTTTAAGAAAGGTGTACTGAATATTTAATGGCAGATAAGATAGGTTGATCCCAGCAGGTAAACTGGGATTGACTGAGAAGTTTCTGATTTCCACTTATCTTCCAGTGAATTAGTTGCATGCTCTTGTCTACATCCTTCTTATGCAGTGGTAACCCATCTTCATTGGACAACAGTCATACAAAATAATTGACATGCATAGGGGCTACCTTCAGATAGATAGGCCATAGTTTGCCTCTCGCTCCTCAAAATCAGATAAAGCATGGCATATGATGGCAGAGATGTACAGAAACAGTGCTGGGTACCATCAGGACTAAAATATTTTTGAGCATCCTGTTTATACATGCACGCATGCGTGCACAAACACATATACATAGTGGTCTATGATTGTAGTAAATGATTTGGCACCACATATAACTTTCAAGAAAAAAACCCCAGTATTTAATTAATGAGCAATATGTAATAGTTAGTGTGTAGAGCGCTTAACATCACCAACCAAGACAGGTCATTTTAAATAGGAAGTTTGAAGCAGAAAGAATGTCTGTCACCATCTGCGGTCACAAATCAATTCTCAGTTGAAACACACAGCCTGGTAATTAACCTACATTTTTGTTTGTGTTGTTGGCCTAAATACAAATGCTGTAATTCTAGGCTAAAGCTGCAATGGAAATAAAAGGGGGAAACTATCATGGCCGAAAGATATATTAATAGCTGTATGGAACAACAGTTGCTATGAAAAACTTGATTTAGGAGCAGGTGATTTGAAATGTGCCACACAATTCCAAAAACATTTGAATGTACCTGATTTAAGGGATTCTGTATTCCCCTTCAAAAGAAAATGTTTTTCTAGAACATTTTATGAGCCTGTATCTGTTCATATTATGAGCCCAAATCAGAAAATACAGATTCCTAACAACTACCAGACCAAACATAGTCACTAGACCAAACTGGTGTTGGAATGTATCCATTAATCAGATTTAAATATTTATTAAATAGGAGAAAATTGAAGCAATGGAAATAAGATTTATTAAAAGGCTCCAATGAAAAATAAACAGGTTTTGATATTATATTGATTGAAGGACTGAAAGAATGAAAACATGCCAAAATCTACTTTTAACCTGCATGAAACCTTTTAAGCTACGTGACTTTGGGCCAGTCATTCTCTATCAGCCCAACCTACCATACAGGGTTAATAATTAAGGGAGGATGAAAATCTAATGTGTAATAATTAATATAAAATAATAATGTGTAAAATAGGAAGATCTATTTCTTCAAATATAGTAGGCTCAGATCAAGAAAAGTGGAACTGGGAATAAATGGGTTGATTAATATTTATGTAATACAAGCATAATGTCCTGTTTGGTCAGCAATCTTGCTAATTACTGCATATATAGGCTCCAATCTGAATCAGTCACCAGGACCAACATTTTATTCTTCCAAGCTTTCAGACTCATGCTGGAGCCAATCATCAGGAAACTTCCAACACGAGCCCAGTAACAGTAACAGAGTTGGAAGGGACCTTGGAAGTCATCTAGTCCAACCTCCTGCTCACCCAGGAGACTCCTACTAGGGATTCGAACCGCCGACCTACCGACCTTTCTGATTGACAAGTTAAGTGTCTTAGCCACTGAGCCACCTAGTCAGCCCAAAACCTTGGAAGAATAAACCTTGGACCCAATCACTAACTCAGATTGGATCCTGCAACATTATCCTGGGACACATATATTTGCCTTCATTCGCGAGAGATATGGGCAACCAGAGCTTCATGCTACATATACTTTTGAATGCACATATTTTAAACACTTAGGGTAGTAGCTTTTATTTTTTTTAAATGTTTTTATTAACTGAAGATAAAATAAAAAATAAATACCAGAGAAAGTTAGAAAGAATGACAATTTTTTAAAAAGATACAGAGATAATATTTGTATATACATAAATATATATCAAAATTCCATATATGTTTAGTTTTGTTGTATGCTATCCAGAATCATTTACTTGGGAGATTGGTGGCTATATGAATTACATACATACATAACATAAAATATAGGCATTTGAATAAAAAGTAACCATAATTTATTATAATCATCCATAGCTAGTTTACATTTGTTGAAATTCAGGCATATATTCCCAATAGCCTTGTAATAATCTGCTTAGACCTGGAGGAACAAATTGCAGAAAAAAAACCTACGTCTTCTCAAATACCTTTAATTATCTGGCTGTTAATATCAAAGTTATGCATAATATATCATTTCCAAATAATATCTTTATATCTTGATTCACAATTACAATGGTAGTTTCTGGAGTTCGATTTCTACAACAGATCCATTTATTTAAAGTATGTTATCCAATCATGATCCCTTGGGAGAAGCTACTGTAATTTTTACAGTTCAGAGAGTCTGTATTATATAGCTGGTCTCTTTTTGTGATCTGCATTTTGACACTAATCCTCAATACCTACATAAAGTATTTTTTAAAATAAAGCCTTATAGGTAACCAATCTCAGCAGCAGCATTTGGCTGAGCTCGGGTGGTCCCCAAAAGCTACACAAGCCTGATAGCATTTGAATGGGAAAAATTCACTTCTGGGATTGAGAAAAAATAAAAATAAAAACACCTCAGAAAAGGGCAGCCGCAAAGCAGTTTCATATTGCTGTTAAGAAAACTATATAAATATATACCCAGGAAGCTTCTGATTCTGACTTGAAAGAAATATTTTTATATGGCTATAAGTCAGAATGGAGATTCATTCTCCGAGCTTGTGGGTAGTTTCTGAACATTTTGTTACCATTTTGTGAGGTAACATCTTCAGTGGAATTTATGGAATATCAGTGTTGGTGTTCTGCTTATAAGGGCTTCAAGATGTCAGTAGGTCTTGTAATGGAAGGGTCGCATCAGGTGAAGGTCAGGTGTGAATCACTTCAGGTGAAGCCCTTGCAAGGGGTCTTGTGAGGGGTCAGGTGTGGGTCACATCAGGTAAAGCCTGAAGTGTGGTGGGTGATAGCGTGGCCAATGATTCTTGTATTCCTCCAATCAAATTGGTGTTGTTTGGTGCCAGTGTGGATAGGGATTAAGGATTTGGGATCATGGTGATTGACTAGCTGGTGTTTATGAATTCTGGTTTTCAGTTGATGTGATGTTTGTCCCCCGTAGAATTGGTTGAAATTGTTACAGCTGATTTTTACATTAAATTACATTGTTTCTTTCAACCTCTAGGAATAACAATAGCCCACAAACCCACAGCCACAATCCACCAGGAATTATTCAGAACCAAAGACATGATTCAGAAGGATGAAAGAAACAATGTAATTTACAAAAACGACTATAACAATTGCAGCCAATTTTATGTGGGACAAACATCAATTGAAAACCAGGATCCATGAACACAGTCAAATGCCATGATCCCAAATCCCTAATCTCTACCCACACTGACACAAAACAACCCCAATTGTGATTGGAGCAATATAAGATTTATTGGCCACACTACCACCCACAACACTTGCAAGTTTATTGAAACTGGGCACTCCATAAGCAATTCGACCTACAAACAACCCAAGAACCCCTGAGAATTCAAATCAACTGCACAAGCAAGCAGCGTTCACAACTCCCCCATCCAACATTTCATTTGACCCAATGACCCTCACCTGATGTGATCTCCCCACCACAAGACCCACCACAAGACCTTCACTTTACATGACCTACACTGACAAGACCCATCACAAGACCCTCAGCTGATGTGACTCTCTGATCACAAGATCTACTGATCATGCAAAGCACTTATAAGCAGAAGAACACCAACACTGACATTCCCTAAAATTTGCTGATGATGTTACCTAGCCTGGTACAAAACATTTGGAAAGCAACTCACAGGCTCAGAAAATAACCTCCACTCTCATCCTACACCCGAGCTACAGATATTTGCCACTATTATGTGCCTATAAAACATATATATATATATATAATCATATATAATCTGTAATGCAAGTCTTCCAGGCAAACTTCTAAGGCATAGTAACTTGAGAATAATTTTTATGGCTCAAAAAGTGAGCTGAAAGCAATTTTAGGTGGTCAAATAGTGCAAAATTACAGAATTTCAGTTCTAGTAGGTGAAGGGTGTCATTATGATTTTCAGTTGCCTCTCTTATGGAAGTCTTTACATTTCTGATCATATTTTGATATGGAAGCTTGTGTGTGTGGTCTATGATTCCCCTATATAATTTTTATTTGATTTGATCTTATCTTATTTGATTTCACTCAAACTGATTTGATTTTAGCACCACCTTTCTCCAGAGCTACTCTAAGCATCTTGAGGTGGAAATACATTATCATAAATACAAAAATACAATAAAGGCTTTATCCATTTATATTTTTTCAAGAGTTAATTAACATCCTCCTGGGCTGTTTTATTATGATTTTCCTACCAGCTTAAACTCATTGATTGATGATTAGTTTATAAGTATGAATCTGGTTTGAATCTATTAGTTTGAATCTATTTTAATGACACATTTTGCTGCTGACTTTGGCTTTATATGTTCCATTGTATGAAAGAGGGATCTTTGTTTTGTGCTAATAATTTATTTTACATCAAAGGAAAGTATTTTCATAAAATATGTACAATTTATAAATACTAGATAGTAAGTTCTCACATGCCAAGGTGGATTAAACCAAGGTGATGCATAGACCAAGTATTATTTGGTGATTCTCAAAGAGGAAAATGTGTGTCATTACAGGTGCTAAAATCAAAACATTGCCAGTATTTATTTTGGCATAATTGTATTCATTTTAAGAAATGAGGAAGGAATAATTTAACAAATATTCTTGTGTTGTCTCTTGTCCCACTGATGCATGGTATTAACATAATACTGCTTGATTGCATTTACCTCATTAGACGAAGCATAAAATTAACTGCGAACTTTTTGTATCAGTTTCTAGTTTTAAAAAAAACATTGGACCATTTTTTGGTTATATTGCTCTCTGTGTTGGGAATAGCTTTGCTTCTGAATATTATACATCATAGAGACATTTTAACTGATATTCACATCTTTGGCTAAAGCAGATGCTTGCATACAACAGTACACAGCTCTCTTTTTTACATAAATGTACTTTGTAAAATGCAGATTTAAAATGAAAACATTGCAAAAAATGTTATAGTAGCATTCATATTTGGATTGCTGCAATGCACTCCCACGTAGTGGCTCAGTAGTTAATGCTGGACTTGTTGACCAGAAAGCTGGTAGCCCAGGTTTGAGACCCAATTGCCGCACCACAGGGTGAGCTTCCATCCTCGCCCCAGCTCCTGCCAATCTAACAGTTCAAAAGCATGGAAATGTGAGTAGATAAATAGGTACCACTTCAGTGTGAAGGTAACAGCACTCTGCAACATCATGCTGGCCACATAATCACAAAATGTCTTTGGACAGTGCTGGCTCAATGGTTCTGAAATGGAGATGACTACTATCCTCTATAGCCAGCAATAACTAGTAGAGTAAAATCCTCAGGGACTCTCCCCCTTTTTTTAAAAAAAAACTCTACATGGGATGCCATTGAAGACCACTCAGAAACTTTAACTGGTTCATAATGCAGAAGTGCATATACTAATGTGGGCCCTAGATTTGCCAATGTAACACCTTTGCTTCATGAGCTGCACTGGCTTCCAGGTTTTTCTGGGTGCAAATTAAGGTGTTCGTCATCACCTTAAAACCCTATATCACATAGGGCCAGGTTACATGTGGGACTACCATTCCCTAAATCATTAACTCTTAATTCCCTAAATCTACCCATCCTACCAGGCCAGATAAAGTGCACACACTTCTATTCCCTACCCCTAAATCGGGTGTCAGCAACCTGCAGCTCCGGAGCCACATGCAGCTCTTTGGACTCTCTGCTGTGGCTCCCTGTCAGGTGATCCTACCACTGGTTGGCCCTGTCCCTCATCCTCCCCTCCCAGTCACTCTTCACCTGGGCTGAGAAGGTAAAGGCAACTGTGGGGGATGGAGAAGTGGCCAGGACAGAGACAGAGAGATACAGAGGGAGAAGAGGGGGGAGGGAGAGAGAGGGAGACAGATGTCAAAATGGTTTTGTGGTTGCCAATGTTTTTTAACAACCAGTTCTCTGTCCTAAAGACCGACTGGGTCGGTGTGGCTAGGGGGTCATGTGACTGGCTGAAGTAAGTGACATCGAGTTGGCCACACCCACTGAGGTTTTGTGGCTCCTAGTGTTTTCTTTTCTGTGGGAAACAGGTCCAAATGACTCTTTGAGTGTTTAAGGTTGCAGACTCCTGCCCTAAATATTGCCATCTGATGGGAGCCAAGAAGTGTGCCCCTACTGTGCATCCCTTGCCCCATGGAATCCTCTACTCTATTAGCCTTTCATAAAGCCTTTGAAGACCTGACTTTTCCCCCAAGCACTGAAATAAGATTAGATGACTGAATATTAGAAGTTTGACTTGATGCCAGGTTTTTGTTTTTAATGTTTTAGTGTGTTTAGTTTCATAGATTTATGTGATATTTTGATTAGGAGCCCCTCAGAGTTAGTTAGAATATAAGTGACTCTATAAATGTTTTAATAAGCAAACAAAATAATATTAATAATGAATAATAATAATGAATGAATAAAATGAATAATAATGAATTTTAAAAATCATTATTTTTCCATATCTGTATTGGCTCCTTCAAATGGTAGTAACAGGGTAAGTAAAACCTTACAGAATTAAAATATTTCATAAAGATCTCTCTCCTAATTTGTAACACATTGTGCACCCATTTTATGTCTCATCCCTATTTACTTCCTTGGAGAATTAATTAAAATAGCAACTGCTGCTATATAATGATTACAGTGATGGACTTGGACAGGGCAGATACTCTTGAGATGCCTGGAGGCTGTCTGGACCTGGATGGGGGGACAGAGGCTTTGGCTGAACTCTGGCAAGACGGAATGGTTTTAGGTGGATGGAACTCCGAGATCCAGGATTTAGACATCTTTAATTTTGGATGGGGTGGCACTACCTCAGATGGATCCAATCTGCAACTTGGAGGTTCTCCTGGACATTCTGGTTCAAGGAACAGGTGGCAGTCACAGTTAAGGAGAGCCTTTACAGAACATCGGGTGTTGTACCAATTGTGGCCTTTCTACATGAGGAGTCCCGTGTGCTCAATCATTCAAGCCCTGGTCATCTAATGCCTGGACTACTGCAATGTGCTCTACATGAGGCTAACCTTGAAAACTATTAGGAAGGTTCAACTTGTGCATAGTGCAGCAGTGCAGGGAATCTTTGGAGCATCTAGAGTGACCCATGTTACTCTGCTGTTCCATGAGCTGCATTGTGCAATTCAAGGTGTTGAATTGTATCTATCAAGGTATCTATAAACCATGCATAGCATAAGTCCTGGTTACTGGAAGAACCATCTCACTCATATGGGACAGGCCCATCCCACCCATGTTACAGAGAAGGCATGCTGCAGATCAGTGGTGGGTTCCTCCCAGTTCGGCCCAGTTCTCCCGAGCCGGTAGTGGTGACAATATGACGTCACCGAACCAGTTGTGCCCCCCCGCCCCCACGTTATTCTTACCTTTTATTTGGCCCCACCCCCAATCTATTGCTGCCTCCGAGTCCCAGCTGATGGCTAGAGGGAAAAAAACTGTTTAAACTCTTGCCGGAGGGCTTCAAAGAGCCGCCCTAGAGCTGATCAGTGTTAATAGAAAACAAATGAGTAGACCAGTACCTCCAAAATACATGGGTAGATCAGTGCCTGCAAAAATACATGAGTAGACTAGTGCCTGCAAAAAATAAATGGGTAGATTGGTACAGCTCTGCAAGCAGTTAAAAACCTTTGCTAGATCCTAAATAATTGTCACATGACCATCAAACCACGCCTACAAAATAAGCCACGTCCACAGAACTGGTAGTAAAAAAATTTAGAACCCACCGCTGCTGCAGTTCCTGTCAATCAAGAAATCCCAGCAAGTGGGGTCCAGGAGAAGAGCCTATCTTCCATGACCCCATTCCTTTGGAACATTGTGCTCCCTCATTATAAGTAAACTTGGGCTTTCAGTGAGGTTACGAATAAAATGCAACAACCAATAATTCCTATATATAAATTTACCCAGGAATAATTACCATGGAATAATTCTGAAGGTGTGTACTTCAGAATGGATTTTCTATAAGCTTCCACCTCTACATCCCATAACTGCAAAGTGGATTGCTTCATCAAAAGCTTAGGATCCACTCAGATTAGATCAACTGAGTTTAATATTATTCAATCCAGTGCCTTTATATTTAAAAGGCCTTTCACTAGAGCAATGGAGCAATACATAATTTCCTGAAAACAATCCCGTTGAAATCCTGAGCTTAATTTTGAGCAGAATTGCACTATAAAATTATAATTATAAGGCTTAGTTTAGATATCGTGCATTCCATCACAGAGGGACATGACTAAAGAAAATGATCAAGTATTATTCTCATGGGCAAAAAAGCAGGGGGGTTTTAATGTCTAAAAGCTATAGATAATATTAAATTAGGGTTTTGTTTTGTTTTTTTACGTTTTGGAACCTGTCTGCTATCATGGCTGAATTTGCTTGAATATCGAATATAGCAAGAAGCCTTTTAAGTACAGAAACAGAGTGCACCACTGTGGAAAACTGTCAGATTCTAACAATATAAATACATAACAATGTTTTGCCCAGGAGTCTTAAGAGTACTTTGTATTTTAAATCAGAATTTATTAATAAGCTGAATCCATTCTAGTCTTTATGTTAATAGACTTATTAATAAAAATTGAGTGTGAAATTAAAGTTATCTGTTAAGTCCTATTTCCTTTGTTATACCATAGAATTCCGAAACAAAATCTGCAGCAATAGCATTTTCTCATTGTTGTCCGGTAGTCCTGGTATTTGATCAGGACTAGATCCATCCCTTACCAAAAAAAATAATAAATAAGTACCTATTTATTTATTTATTTATTTATTTAGATTTTTATGCCACCCTTCTCCCCGAGGGGACTCAGGGCGGTGAACAGCCAAAAATAAAAAACATACATACAAAATTTAAAAGCCAAATAAAACCAAATTAAACAATGGACCCAATTATTTAAAATCCCAATTATAAAATATTAAAACCCCAAATATTAAAATATTTAAATTTTAAAATTTTAAAATTATTTTTACAAAAGAAGGGAAAAGGGGAAAAATTGGGCCAGGCCCACCTGGTGGAACAGAAATGTTTTTAGCTCAAGGCGGAAGGCGCGAAGATCCGGGATCCTCCGTATCTCCCGGGGGAGCTCGTTCCAGATAGTGGGTGCCCCCACAGAGAAGGCTCTCCCCCTGGGGGCCGCCAGTTGACATTGTTTGGCCGATGGCACCCGGAGGAGCCCCTCTCTATGGGAGCGTACCGGTCGGTGGGAGGCTATTGGTGGTAGTAGGCGGTCCCGCAAGTACCCGGGTCCTAAGCCATGGAGCGCTTTAAAGGTGGTAACCAACATCTTGAAGCGCACCCGGAAGACATAGACCTACATAATAATAAAATATGTTGCATTCACGTCTTAAAATCTTCACCTAGTCTTTGTTGGCCAAACTGGTTGATGAATTATATGAATTGAAATCCAATTTATCTCAAGAATGTCTTGTTGGGGTCATTTAATAGATGTTTATAATAATAAACAATATGAATCAGAAGTTAATTTTATTTAGTGATGGTTATCATCATATTAATATCTCTACTAAACTCATTATACTGGTCTTTCATTTTTATTATGAACTTCAGGGCAGAGCTTGCTTCATGCTGCGATGCTATGCATAATTTTATTGCTTCTCAAAATAATACCCCACTGGGAAGCAACATGTCTTATGAAGTGGACAATAAAAAAATCATCCACATTACAGAGGACATATTCCAGATGTTGCCAGAGGTAAGAAAAGCTCTGATGTTTATAAGATACCATAAACAAAGCAGTATAGGACCAATAAGAGGTGAAGAAAGAATATCTTTTGAGTTTAGCTTTGACAAGAATATTTTTTTTAAAACAAGTTCTATTCTATTCAGCTCTTAGTCAGACGTGATATCCAATTTCACCTCACCAGAACTGGAGAATGTCTCTTGCTTGAGAAAACTATTGTCAGTTTGAAAGATATGATTAGGCAAAATACAATGACTCAAATGTAAAATTGCTTCATGTTTTGGTCCATAAATTTATCCAAAGTCACTGCTATATAGCTCTAGTATTTTAGAAAGCAAATATGGTAAGAAATTACGGAGATACACTATAGAAAGGTACACATTCATTGACTGGATTCACATTTCCTCTTATATAGTTTGGGCTTGATTTATATATAAACGCTGCTATTATAGGTTGTAGACCATGTTTATGCACAGTGGCGTTTCCACAAATCATGATAAAATGAAAATTGGCTTAATGCAACATGTGTACCCAGAATTATTGGGTCCCTGGAAAATACCAGGAGTTTAAGGATAGGAGACTTGTACTTACCAGCAATGGAGGTAATGATCACTCAGTAAGTACTTTATTAAAAGAAATGCATGCTCCTGCCTTTTTAAACTCTGACACACTCTGTCACTGTCTCTTGTTTTCAGTCTCAGCCTCTGGATTTTCCTTTCAAGCAATGTGCAGTTGTTGGAAATGGAGGAAATCTCAAGAATTCCAATTGTGGGGCTGAAATTGATAAATCTGACTTTGTGTTTAGGTGAGAAATTTTAACTATGATAATCAACTCATTGCAGCCCATTAATAAGAAAGGGAGTGAACCAGCCTTTCCCAATGTGGAGATGTTGGCTATGGATGACTGGAGTTATAGCCAACACATCTAGAAGATGAAGGCATATTTGTAGAACAGGGGTGTCAAACTCATGGCCCGCCCACCCCCGGTTTAGCGAAGGGGGAAAAAGTTGTGATACATCACATGACGACAATGTGACGCTGCGAGTTTGACACCCCTGTTGTGGAAGAATATAAAGGTCATTAAGTACAAATATAACATTGTTTGTCCCCACCTTTCAGTACCAGCTGCTTGTGCTGGAATTTAGATGTTCAAGATACAGTGTGGTCAGTTCTAAGTGGGGACAGCAAGCAAGAGCTGTGGTGGTGCAGTGGTTAGAGTGCAGTACTGCAGGCTACTCCTGCTGATTGCCAACAGTTCAAGTGCCACTGGCTCAAGGTTGACTCAGCCTTCCATCCTTCCAAGGTTGGTAAAATGAGGACCCAGATTGTTGGGGGCAATATGCTGAGTCTGTAAACCGTTTAGAGAGGTCTGTAAAGCATTGTGAAGCAGTACATAAGTCTAAGAGCTATTGCTATTGCTATAAGGAGCTGTTGGGTTATTCTGCTATATTTGCCTGTATGCTTTTTTATTGCTGCATCAGATCCATAAATGCGTTGAGGCAAGAGATCCATACATGTGTTGAGGTGAGCTTAGTCCTAAGGTTTACCAGTGAATGAAGACAACCTGAATCAAATAAATACACAGTACTTTCTCCTCACCAATTTTCTGTCCCCAAATGAAGTATTGAAACCTGCCATTATAACTTGTTGCAAACATAACTGGATTTAAGGACAGCCTCATATCTGGAGTTATCTCTGATTCATCTATTCTCCCTTTGAAAGTCTGACAAAATGAATGACATGGTATCTGTTATTCATTTTTAGCAGATACATAAATTTGTATCTACTAAACTAAAAGATACATAAATTTGTATCACAAATCCATCTAAATAACTAGATAAATTTCCTCCCATTGTATAGAAGGAATGCTAGAAGTTAGATATGATTCCTAATTTTGAGCGTCAAATATTATGTATAGGAATTATTTTCAGCATACTTTATGCCAAAACATAGTTCCATTAATTTCTTAAATGTATATTTAGAATAAGCCTTAGAAATCCAATCCTTCATATACAGTCATGGGGCTATAAAAGTGATGAAATTCTCAGAATTCAGCTGGCTAGAAGTTAGATAAGAGCCTGATTTGGTAAAATTAATGTATCTTTTAATACTTGAGAGAAATTTGACTGTTATAATAGGAATGGAATCTAAACACCTTTTGTAAAATTACAGGTGCAATCTTCCCCCAACCAGCGGAAATGTCAGTCAAGATGTTGGCAATAAGACAAACCTTGTAACTGTTAACCCAAGCATTATAACTCAGAAGTGAGTATAACTATAGTATTATTTGCAATCTGTGTTTAATTATTAGGCTAAACATCCAGAAGCTCATTGGTGTGTTATCATCATCACCATGGCTTCTCAGTTCTACTGGCTTCATTGAGGTCCCAAACTCCCTCTTAAAAGGCAGGCTAATATAAAGAGAGACTCCTTATCCTTTTATCCTTTGAGAAAGTAATGGAGCCATGGAGTCCTATAGTTTCTGCTTCCACAAATTTCTCCATCGTTTTGAGATCGAGAAAGCATTGGAATAATGAAAACCATTATCTAAAAACTAGCAATGGGCTTTCTTGTTTCTCAGTGCCCCTTAAGGTTTGCTTCAGTGCTACAGCTACTTTTATATTATGCATTGACTGAACATATGGCAAAGAACCAGAAGGAAATGGGGGAATAGATTCTCCACGAAACAAAATCTGCATAGTCATTTGGCTAAAAGCGGCTCACTTTGTGTACAAACTAAATACTGGTTAATTTAAATAAACTGTAAACTCAATCTGACTGCCTGTCTATAGTTAAACTACTGCTGCTTAAGGTAGATGTCCTGCATTTTTAGCACATATCGACATCCATTGTCTTTGCTCTTATGATCAGATATAACAAACTGAACGATCAGAAGGCCACCTTCATGGAAAACATTGCAAGGTATGGAGAAGCTTTCCTCTTGCTACCTGCTTTTTCCTTTAGAAGCAACACAGCAGCATCTTTCAAAGTACATCACACCCTGAGAGAGTTCAGCGCAAAGCAGAAGGCCATATTTTTCTATCCAAGGTATCTCAAAAGTCTTGCCCAATTCTGGAGAACTAAGGGTGTCAAAGCCTACCGACTGTCTTCTGGCTTCATGATCACCAGTGCAGCAATGGAATTCTGTGAGAATGTGAAGCTGTATGGTTTTTGGCCTTTCTCCAAAAGCATAGCAGGTATCCCCATAAGTCATCACTACTATGACAACCAACTTCCAAAGCCAGGTTTCCATGCCATGCCCAAAGAGTTTAACCAGATACTCCAGCTCCATGGAAGAGGTATCCTCAAGTTGCAGTTTGGAAAATGTTTGACAGAGTAGCCCAAGGTATGTTTTTGCTTCAGAATGGAGAACACTTCTGTGAAGGCCATGCATTCCTGTTTTGATAGTCGGGAAGACAGTATATGATAGGTGATGCCAGAAGTGTTGGATGCTGGAGCTCAAACTGGGTTGTAAACCTCTTTTCTCCCTGTCTTTCTGAAACTCTTTCTTTCTTTGTGACAGTACATTTGTTTATAGCATTCCCTTCTCTGATTCTCTCTATTTCACCCACTTGACATTTCCCAAAATTATTGTCTATAAAGGGCTTTTGAAATGAGGACACCTGTACAGAATTATGGTGAGGACCAGGTGGTGCATTAGGATCATAGATTTGTCATTTTTACTTTCAATAAAAGAGAATATTTATAGCTCAGGGTTGAACTGTGGAGTCCTTGGTGCTTTCTGAGTCTGGTTGTTTTCTTGCAGATATTTCATTAGCCAAGAAAATCAGTGACTCTCATTGATAATGTTATCTAGGCAGGTAATGAAATGTTTGCACGCAAATAACCAGACTTGAAGAGCACTAAGAATGCCACGTCTTTATTTTATTTGAGTATCTAGTAATTAATTAAACGGCAATGGCTTCATGTTTTATAGTTGGGGAGGACAATCTGTAGCCCATAATCACATGCTATCCTCAAATCCAGACCTCTATGATTGAGGTCAACTGCATAGTTTATTGTTAGTTGGAGATAAGAGATGCATAAAACTTGTAAAAGAAGCCCTAAAATATTTTAATACGGCTTTAAGTTTCTTAATGCCATCTAAAAACCAGGAGAAAATAGTAGAAGATTTTAATCCTGCTCAGGGTTAAATAAGGCGACCACATGATTATTATACGCCCATGTACCTGAAGCTTTTAACTGCTCCAGAAGTGTTATTTGACTTCACCGCTTTAGAGTGCCTCTGACAACAGTGTTATTCCTGTGAATTTTCCTGGGCCTATCCTTACCTAAAATTATAATTTTAATTTTGCCATGCGGACATGATACCTCCTTGTAGAAGAAACCTGGGAGAGAAATAAATGAGGTCTTGCTAGATCAGAATCATTCTATTAAATGTGGTCCTTGTTCCCTACAAAGATCAGCAAGTGCATAAATTAAAGTTTATTTCATAAAATATCCAAAAACATGCATGATGTATGCAAAGATCTTTAAAAAACAAGAATTTAGTCTTACATATGAACTTTTAACCACAGATTTGATACTAGGGGAGATATTGGCTTGGAATGAACAATGTTCTGCATTTTTAAAATCATTAACCTTTAAGCTAAAAGAGAAGTTATGTAGCTTTTTATTGAGTTTTCCAAGGAAAACAATGTTTTGGTGATATTCTCATGGAGGAGGTCTGGACTTTTTATATTTATTTTATATGTAAGGGATTTCAATGTACCCTATCTTTCACTGGGCGATGATTTCTCCATCGATATTTCGCCTCCTTCTCTTTATTGAACCCCAAGGTAAAATGTCATGACACGGAGATGCACTGCAATCTGTTGTTGGATTTGATCAAGTCTCAAATAATTAATTTTTGCAAGTATAATTACAAAGCATTTTGTACTTAAGTATGGAGATATAAAAGTAAATGTGTGCCATTGTAAATGGTTGTAATCTACCTTTTTACATAGATTACATTTTCAAAGGTCAGAATGTTCACTAAGAAGATACAATCTCAGGATGAAAGTGGTGTTTATGTAGCTATTGCCTGCTTAGTTGTTATTCTTATAAACGTATTTATTGTTTCTTACTGCAACCTAAAATGGTAGAGCACTGTCTATCTAGGATCTTGAAATATTACTGAACCTTTTCCAGTGTGCAAAGAGTTATACATGGACTACGTCCAAATGTGAGCCTTCCTCTGCATTTTGCCATTGCTTTCTTGTTTTTGTTACTTGTGGAACCTCAATGTAGCATCCAGCTTATTTCTGTGAAGTATTGAATCGCCAAAAAGTTCAACCCTCTGCAATCTCTTCACACCAGTGTGCAGGTAACATGTACTGAATCTTCTGCATATTTGTCTTGTCCATCTCCCCTACAAAATTTCTTTTATACTCATTAAAATAATAGTAATTGAGAGCAGGCAAGAGATTTTAAAAATATTCCAACATGCCTTATACAATCAAATACTCCAAGGATGAACAATCCCTATCTCATTTTCCAGTCATAATATCAAAAATTACATATTCCTGTTTTTTGTAACAAGGATAAAATTATACTTTTAAGTGTGACACTAAAGAATGGAATTCATGAGATCAGAGTAATGTGAAAAAGAAAAAAATTGCTTGGCAGGGAGTAGTGAGTGTGCTTTGCACACCCATTTTCCAATATCATAATACTTTTCTCGTATGGGCAGACAATCTATTTCTAATTGATTCATGTTTTACAGATAATCATCTGGACCCTGATATTTAATTCTTAATGTGTGTTTCATTAAAATACTATTAGAATTAAATTATTAACAAGTCTTGATTAAATTTTCTTTTCTTAACAACATGGAACAAGGGACAACAAGTTATATCATGCATTCCAATAAAAATTGGAATATGCCTCTTGGGCAACATTTTCAGATCATTGATGGCGTTCCATTAACCAAATGAGGCACTTGTCTATAAAAATAGGAAAAATAAATAACTTTTTGGATTGATTTTCTCCAGAAATGAAAGACAGAGCAAATATTCTACTGAGCATAGGCTCAGAAACTGAAATTCTGTTTAATTTTGTCCACGTAGTGAACAAAGCTGATGGAATTCTATCTGGTTCAATCTATTTATGAAAATCATATCTAGCTTTGGTAATTAAATCTCTCTCAGATAGACTTTCCATAGTCAGCAGAAAAGCAGAAACTACATAGATCCAGCTGTCTTTTTGCATATAGTCTCAATCATGCACAAAGATACCACTAGCAGAATACAGAATAACAGTTGGAAGCAAGGAACCTTGGAGGTCTTCTAGTCCAAGCCCATACCCAAGCAGGAGAGCCCATATTATTCCAGACAAATGGTTGTCTAATTCAGTAAAAACCTCCCAATAGTGGAGCCCTCACAACTTCTGAAGGTAAATTGTTTTCACTGTCAGGAAAATTTTTCTTAGTTCTAGGTTGAATCTCTCTTTGATATGTTTCCATCTGTTATTTCTTGTCTTGCCCTTAGAGCTTTGGAGAATAGGTTGACTCTTTCTTCTTTGTGAGAAGGGGATTAATCCTCTCTCCATTAGATTAGACATACCCAGTTCCTGCAACTGTTCACTTTATGTTTTAGGCTCCAAGAACAAGGACCTCTAATCATTTTTGTTGCTCTTCTCTGCACTTTTTCTAGTCTCAACATCTTTTTTATATAATGGTGGTGAGAACTGGATGCAGTATTCCATGTGTAGTCTCACCAAGGCAGTATATAGCAGGACTACTATTTTATGTGTTTTTGAACAGACTGTTCCTCTGTTGATGCATTGGCTGAACTACATTGACTGTTTTGGCAGCTGAAGGACCCTGCTGGCTCATAATTAAGTGGCTGTCCACTAGGATTCCTAGATCCCTCTCACAATTACTACTTTTGAGCCAGATACCATCTTTTCTATAATTGTGCATTTGATTTTTCTTTCCTAAGTGTAAAACCTTACTTTTTTTACCACTGAATTGCATTTTGTTGGATAGGGCCCAGTGTTCAAATCTATCAAAATCTTTCTGGATCTTGAGCTTAACTTCTAAAGTGTTGGCTATTACCCCTAGCTTGGTGCTGTCTGTGAATTTGATAAGCTCCATTCTATCCCTTCATCTAAATCATTTATGAAGATGTTGAAGAGTACTGGAACTAAGAAGAACCTTGGGTATCCCACTGAATATTTCCCTCCATGTAGATGTAGTTCCATTGAGGACTACACATTTAATGTGATTGGTCAGCCAGTTGTGATTCCATCTGGTGGTGATAGTGTCTCAGATGCTCTATTTTACTAAGAAGTAGGTTGTGGTCTACCTTGTCAAATGCCTTACTGAAGTCCTAAAGCACATGCCACTATTATTATAATCCATTCCCGATTCTTGATTTCAGAGAAATGTAATCTAGGTGGAGACACATAACTGACAAAATCCATGTGAGAGATCCTTACATATGTGTCATGTTGTTACAATGTCAGGCATTTTGCACTGGACTTAGAAGCATGCTGTATTTGAAAATTCATTAAACACATCAATATGGTTTCAGTTTATAAAACCAGGGAATGTCCTTTTGGTTTTTATGTCTATTGAAAGATAGCTTATATGCTTTTATCCTGGACTTTTAAATAAATACTTTTTCATTGTAGTATTTATTGGTTTATTGAATTTCTACAATGATTGAACTATTGGACATAGAATCCCAAACTATTTATGCTTGTGTAGGTATTTTCCTCTTCTTTTTGTCTCTTTTCAGTAAATTTGTCACAACACTTGATACTTTACAATCAAACTATAATATTATTATCTATTTGAAATTGTTACTAAGTGTCTGACTATATTTATGGATCAATACCTTCATTTTCTGTGCAATGTATTGGGAATTGTACTCTGCTACCTTTCTGTATTAGTTTATTGTTTATTAGGTAATATTTTGTCATCAGCCAAAAGACATTGTTGATGCTTTCTTTTAATGAAGTATCTCAGTGCCAAAGATATTTGCTTTCATAGATATAAAAGTATATGTTGGTTGATGAATTAGAATATTTTTGTGGTTTTATTTAAAAATCTTGCTAATAAAAAGATTTGTGATATTTATTGCATCTCCCAATTCATTTTATGCCTACATTCAGATCATTATGAATGCATACCCATATTAAGATGAGGGATCCTCAACTATTTTAGGATTGCTGGACAGTGTGGAATTTTGAAGATTATATGGGTACCATCAGAAAAAAGGGCACCATTGTGTGTATAAGTGTACAAATTACCAAACACCCATGTGCCAGAAGGCAAGTTGGTGAAGTTATTTTATTCTTCCATACATTCTCTGTGGCTTCTCTGAAAATTCTGCCTCTCCCAGCTTCATGTGTATGTATGCGTCTCTGAGCATTCATCCAAAGAACTAGAATGCAACCATTCAACATGTTTTTCTTAAGACTGTTTCTTGAATGTGCATGGAATTCAGAGATTTTTGTTTGAAATAAAGATTATGTTGAGATTGTATGTTTTGTTTTTCTACACATAGAATTATAAAAATTTTATGTCCCAGGTCAAACATACCATTAGAAAGATCACCATTAAAGTAAAACAAGGACAGTTAGCATGTTTTCTCATTTGCTTATAAACAAGTCAAATGACCTAAATCCTACATTTAACAAATTAATTGAAGAATAAACAAGGTAAGATATGTTTTATATTGCCTCCATGTAGGGAGCAAGTTTGATTTATTATAGTTGGTTTTTTTATGTTGAAAAGTCACCAAAACCAACTGTTTTTGAGAAAATTCTCTTTAAGTATGATCTGAATCAAGACATGCAAATGAATTGTTTACCATGGCAAGAAACTGGAACTGTATTTTTGTAACCAATGTCTCTGATTAAGCTCTGCTGGAAGATTCTCATTTGCATGGCTTAATTAATTGATGGCCCCAAACCTTGTTCTACTGAAACAAAAAGGTTTCTGTATGCAGTGGTTGTTAGGTCTTTCGTTAACATGCTTTGCGCACATAACAAAATCTTGGAAAATAAAAAGTCACCTCCTCTTAAAGCCATCTAACCTTCTGACTATTGTTATCAAATCTTAAGGCATTGGTTTATATAAATTAATTGTGAACTATCACAATAACTATTATACTGCATTTACAGGAAAGAGGCTGTAGTACAAGTTTATTTCAATAAATCATGGAATTAGGGTAGGGTTTTGGACTTTTTTTGTTTGCTCTACTTCTCTCTCCCCCTCTCCCCCCCCCCCCCCCCCCCCCCCTCTCTCTCTCTCTCTCTCTCTCTCTCTCTCTCTCTCTCTCTGTAGATAAGAATTTATATCTAGCTTGCTTTTCCTAAAAATGAGTCACATAAAAAGTGAATTATAAAATATGAAAAAGCACACACATATGCACATACACACAAACACAAGACTTTAAAATCATAACATTGACCCTAGACTGGCTGGATTTGTGAGGTGAACTTTAACTGGTTATTTGGTTTTTACTCAGTGTGCTGTATGAGTTGAGTTTTTATGATTTATAAACAATGGCTTTATATCACAGTATGAACCAAATGCAATCAGACATGTTTTATGCAGTACAACAGAGTGACACCCTGGCTCAAGAACCTAACTATCATCTAGGTCTAGGAGTTTGTTTAGGTTTGTTTTTTTCTGAACATACAGATTACTGTTTCTGTTGTAAGCCTTGTGATCTTGTAAGTACAATAAATGAAGGTTTGGTGTGGCTGCTCTAATGATGCAAGTTACCAGAACAATGGAGGAATAGATAATATCCCTTTATATTATGCAGCCCTGTCTACATACCATAGTAGGGTATCATGAATCTGGAAAGATCTTGACACCAATGGCCAGAATAATTGCCCTCCTCACCTTCAATTTCTGCAGCAACGTTCACTGCTTATACATAGAAGACTCTAGTTTCCACAAAACCTGACAGTTCACTGAAGGAAGTTGGGACCAAGGTTCATGGGTCAGTGTCAGTGATAGCTCAGCTGATTCCAGAGCAGGGCAACCAGTTTGCTACATTGGAGGATGTTAACCTATGTGGGCAATCCCTGCCCCTCAGAAATGTTTCCCATTCTGGATTCATTGTTCCTTGGGAAACTTGGTTCAGAGTTGCTCTCCCTCCACTTTGATTGACTGTTAGCTTTTTAAAGATATTTATTAGTAGGGTGTTTTATATTTATTCACTCTTTTTATATTCTTTATTGATTGTTGTGCACCTCCCATAGTCACATCAGTGAGATGAACAAATATATAAATTTGATTAATAAATAAGATATAACTTTAAGGAAGAGCAAAGCCTCCCCTCAGTTCAAACTAAGCAGAATGTAATTGGCTTCTCCTACTGACAAATAATTTGATTATTTCCCATATGTAGAAAAAATAGGTAAGCTGCAAGCTAGAAAATTAACATGCAGTATTTATCTGTAAAAGTGGGACTCTGCAGTCTATGGTTTTGGTAAATTGCATTTTTTTAAAAAAAATTCACAGAAGCACTTTAATGTAATTTCAATTACTGGAAATGTTTATTTGATGAAGGGCAATTTGACTGAAGGTCTCCTAGGTACTAGGAGGATTCCCAGAAGGAATTTGCCATTCACTTTCAAAAACCAAGCCAAACATTCAGAAGTTGAAAACATTAGTTTCCTTGCTTTTGCAGTAATTGCTTGGAAACAGCAGCATTGGAAAGATGGAAACATACATTGAACAAGAAGCAGGCAAAAGAAATATCTTTTTGATAGCTTTGTTGTGACATGGGATCTAAAAAAAGGGGGAAGCTTCATATTCTTAGCTCCAGAATCAATGTTTGTTAATGTAGTTTTTTAAGGAGTGGGAGCAGTGTGTGTGTGCTCTTTTGTAAATCTTCACAATAGTTGTGTACAGTAAAGTAGGGCTAGGAAGAAATAACTGGGTCACCTAGTCTAGAAATTAAATTCAATTTTTTCTCTCTACCTGTAGGCCAAGGATCAAACTGCTAAATAAAAATAAAAATTTACCAGCCAATGACTTGATTCACAATCTCATTGAGCAATGGTTTGATTATCTGGGACTTATGGAATAGAATTAATTGGCTGGATCAACTATACCAAAAGCATGCAAGCTATATCTTGATTTAAAGGTAAAGGTAAAGGTTCCCCTCGCACACATGTGCTAGTTGTTCCTGACTCTAGGCGGCAGTGCTCATCTCCATTTTAAAGTCAAAGAGCCAGTGCTGTCTGAAGATGTCTCTGTGGTCATATGGCCAGCATGACTCAATGTCAAAGATGCATGGAACACTGTTACCTTCCCACCAAAGGTGGGAAGGTGGACCCTATTTTTCTACATTTTTACGTGCTTTCGAACTGCTAGGTTGGCAGAAGCTGGGACAAGTAATGGGAGCTCACCCCGTTACACGGCACTAGGGATTCGAACCGCTGAATTGTCGACCTTTTGATTGACATACTCAATGTCTTAGCCACTGAGCCACCACATCCCTTTTATATCTTTATATTTTATATCTTGACAGAGTGGTGTAAATCAGAAAAAGAGTCAATATCTGGTTTGTCTTATAGCTTTTATTGTGAATGAATCCAGTCCATTATGGCTTGTTAAGAAACCATGAGCTGATGTAGAATGTGAGCCTAGAAGCAAAATATTTTTTCTATTGCAAATGCCAGAAGCCAGCCAGAAGACTCAACCCACCTTCTGTGATATTCATCTATAAATGCTTCTCCTCTGGAAAAGGGTCTACTTGAACCTGTCATCAAAGGGATGTTTGATAGACAAAACCACAGACCATTGGGGAAAAGATGTTCCACAAAAAGCTAAAACAAACATTAAAAAAGTGAAATGAGAGGTGAAATGCAGTAGCACTTAATTTTAAAAATCAGTCTTTTAGTTGTGTGAGCATGAGTGAAAGTTGTAGTCCTTATCCATAATGACATCATAGTTGAAATGTGGTGTCAGTACTATGCTGAGGAAAAGGCTTGTGCTCCTTCAATGTTATGAAATGCCCCCTTTTTTTAATTTATAAAAAGTTTTTATTTAATAAACATTAAAAAGATTGGACATGGTGTGACCATCCTGGTCTTATTATATCCGTACATACTTTTTCCATAACAACAAATATAATTACTATTTAACATACATTGCTACTTTGTTCTTATATACATATCCCTTGTCCTCATTTACATATTTGTCCAAATATTATCCAGTATTAATTCTACGAACCCTAAATCTTTTTTGTTCAAACTCCTTCTGAAATGCCCTTTTTTAATACAACTACTCCAAGATAGAGTAATCCTGTCTTGGTGTGTTTTTTGTTTGTTTGTTTGTTTTTTGTTTGTAGCTGGAAACCCTACTTCACACAATTTTGCATGATTGGGCTTTGTGACACATAGGTGCATTTCAGACTGCAGCTGCAGAATTAATGTCTGCTTCCGTGGGAGGAAAGGTCATGTTTTGCTTGTGACAAACCACTACGGTATGAATACAGGGGAAATGCAATCTCCTGAAGTCCTTTTCCAAGAGGAAAATGTCAGGATCTTATACATACATTATGCATGAGCGTGTGGGAATTACATTACCACTTACATTACCAAGTATGTGGGAGTTACATTAGGGAATACACTAAATCAGTGTTCCTCAACCCTGGCAACTTGAAGATGGTAGACTGGAACTCCCAAAATTCCTAGCCAGCAAAACATTGCACTAAAAGAAAACTCCGCCTCCACCCACATTTATCCCCACCCAGAACAAATCCTATGAGAAAATTAGTGCTATAACAGTAGGAATTGTTGTCTCAAATAGCCGATTGTTGCATCATCCATAACTAGAATAGGTGGTAGCAGTGGTGAAATCTGAACTGGTTTACTACCGGTTCGTTGGGTGCATATGCACGCTGCACACCAAGCGCATGCTGCACGCTCGCATGCGCAGTACACACATACCGGTTCTCCAAAACCGGTAGTTAAAAATGCTTTCAAATGTTAAAAAAAAAAATTCCAACGATCGCGCATCGCTCAGCTGATCTTCGGAACTTTTTTTAAACTTTTTTTACTACCAGTTCAGTGAACCAGTACCATTTTTTACTGCTGGTTCAGATGAACTGGCCTGAACCGGTAGCATTTCACCTCTGGCTGGTAGATATGGTCAAGGTAGGTTTCAGGTGAAGTAACTACTCAGCTTCCTCATTTCTTCATACTTTTCTTCATTTGCAATATTTCCTTCTTCTTCACACATTTGGCATCTTGTTCTAGACCTTGCTTGGAAAGCCAATTTATTTTATTTTGTCAATGTCAATTCTTTAAAAGTACTTAGAAGGCTCCCTTGCATTAAAAACAATCCAGAAACCATCCAGCCCACATGTTGTTTTTAATGTGCCTTAGAGAGGTATATCCTTTATGAAAATCTCTCCAGGCTGGGGCATGGGGAAATATTAGCAAGATATTATTGTTATTAGAAATATTTTTATGGTTTTATTGTTTTTAATGTTGTAAACCATCCGGAGTCATCTTATGGTGAGATGAATAGCAAATAAATAACTAAATAAATAAGAAAGATATATAAAATGTGCTGAGGAACAGCCAGTAAAAAAAATGTTATCGGAAGGATACCTTGAGAGTCATTAAAATAACCATGGTCAATAAGCTTATTGCTCCAAATGTAATATGACATATGAAGTATTTCTGCCTGGTAATTTAAAATAATCCATAAAAAAGGAAAATTGAATATTCATGGGTAATTCGCTAGGAGGCAATAAAATGGTAATTGGAAGGACAGAAAAGGAAACCATCTGTGGTGTAAGAATGTTCAAAAAACATATAATGGTGTGATTATGCATAAGGTAATTCCTTTAATTTAAAGTACAAATGAATAAAGAGGTGTCACTTGTCCAAGTATCTTAAATAATTTTTGGAAGAATTTCTTGAAACACCACAGTTAACATTATCTCAAGAATAAATATTATTTATAGATCACAGGAACAAAAGGGTGGAAGTTCATTAAATTAGTTCCACTTAGTGCACAATTATAGTTTGAACATTTCTGAAAAGAAGTTAAAAGAACAACTTTTTTAAAAAAGGTTTAGCCATGGCAGTAGAAATTATGTTTTCTCTCCAGAAAACAAAAATTAAAGACAAGACATTCACAATTTAGTAGCATAGGGATAACATCCATACTAGCAATAGCATTTATATTTATTGGTAATTATTTATGTCCAATAATGCTGTCTTTTAGATACATCAGCATTAGCTTCCTTCTCCCTTTAAGTCAATGCTGGCTGGGGAATTCTGAGAGTTGAAGTCCATAAGTCTTAAGTCTTTCCACTCCTGCTCTGGATTAATCAATGATTCCCAAACTTCTCCTTTACGAAAACCACCACATCCGCCCTGAAAACCTTTAAGGACCCCAATAGAAGTATACAGAACCATGATACAATGGCTCATGGTTACAATGCTGGGCTTATCACCTGGAAAGCTGACAGCCCAAGTGCCACGCGATGGGGTGAGCTCCCATTACCAACTCCTGCAAATCTTGCAGTTCAAAAGCATGCAAATACTAGTAGATATATAGGTACCACTTTGGCAGGAAGGTTACTGCATTTCATATTTTTACGCTGGCCACATGATGATGGAAACGTCTCTCAAACAACACAGGGTCTCTTGTGATTCTCGGCTGAGAATCAGAGATGGGCACTGCCCCCTTGTTGTCAGTTATAACTGGAGAGAGGAAACCTTTATAAAAGCAAATAGAAGTCCTGTGGTTCTCCATCCCCATTCCAGCTGGCTTTGAATCCTTCCTTCCTTCCTTCCTTCCTTCCTTCCTTCCTTCCTTCCTTCCTTCCTTCCTTCCTTCCTTCCTTCCTTCCTTCCTTCCTTCCCTCCCTCCCTCCCTCCCTCCC
>WNWU01013629.1:5845058-5910243 GCA_012654045.1 Ptyas mucosa | reverse complement strand
GGGAGGCAAAAAGCCCTACTAGGCAGGTATATACAAAAGTATGAAGGCTATTGCTTAACGCATTGTAAGCCGCCCTGAGTCTCGGGAGAAGGGCGGCATATAAATCGAACCAATAAATAAATAAACCTTTTCCAAGGTCGCTGGGACAATTTTGCCTCAAAAAGAGAAAGGGAGGGTTAAGTTGCTCCCTCTCTTGCAATGCTGTGAATTGGATAACCCAAACATCTTATCTTCTTGGCACAAGGATCCTCTAATTTATCCTATGATGGTCCTGGGCATAATGGATTAATTTTAGGATCAGCATTCTAAGAAGGCTAGTGATCATTTTCTAATTGGACTGCCATTTACCATTCCCCAGGCACGGATGTGAGCATCCTATGATACTGATCTGGAACAAATCTATTGAAAGCAATGAAAACAGTGCCCTTAACCAGCAGCCCCATTTGTTAGGACCATCGATCCATGCAAGTTATTGTTTGGTTTTATGCTGTACTGATTTATTGAGGGTTTTACTGAAACTTTATTAAGGTGTCATTACAATACTTTGATTGAACTGTCCAAGGCTCGAGAATTTATTTGTAAAGCTCCTAAACAAATACAATAAATAAAATGCTTTCCCCTGAACCTTGGTTAACATGCCTCTCTTGCTTTATGTTTGTAACAGCAACATCTAGTGGTGGATTATACTATTTACATCCTTAATCCATTGCATTGATACAGTATTTGAAGGAAAAATAGCAAATTTCCATCATCAGGATCAATCTTTAGAAGAATTATCATAATCATTATGTTTTGTCCACAAAAAATATTTCTAAATGCATCTTAATCAAAAATTATTGTTTTCCTTCATTTCTCAAGACACCAAAGTGGCACGGCAGCACTATCATACTATTGCAGTAGTATAATATATCTTGTTTCCCCAAAAATAAGACTGGGTCTTATTTTCTTTTAGGCTTGAAATAAGCACTTGGGTTTATTTTTGGGGAGGTCTTATTTTTTTGAGGTGCAGGAGGTGGCAAGCATGGCTGTTGGGCCCTTTAACCATGGACTGCGGATCAGCTGACTGCGGGCCGGGAGTTCTGTCTCTCCAGGTGCCTGGAGATGTTTCCAGCGCACACTTGCTAGCCCCAGCCCTGACCATGGTGCCAGGCAACCTTGTTCCACAGCTCATCATGTGGCTACGGAGCAGGCAGTGACCACAGTTTGCACTCCACCAGGCCTGGAGCTAGGGTATTGCTCAGGTTGTTGCTACAATGAAGCATGCAGGGCTCCTTCAATGGCCCTGGTGCTACCTGGGGGCAGCCCATACACAGGGTATGGCTACAGGTTGAGTTTGGCATTTCACCTTCCTGCCTTTTGTGAACTTTTGGCTGCACACAAAAAAAGCAGCAGGCGTGAATGGAAACTCAACCCATATCCACACCTCATATATGGGTCACCCCGAGCAGCACCGGCGCTCGGGAGGCCATTGGAGGAACCCCGTGTGGTCCCCATCTGCTTCAGTTTTGTGTTTGCCAGGGCAGCGAGCGCTAGAAAGGCACTGTCCCGAAGACTCCCCGCCACTTGGTTTGGAGTGGATGGTCCCCGGCTGGCCCAGGTCAGATGGGCAGGCAGGCGAATGGAGCAGCTGCATGGCTCGCTTGAGTTGCGAACAACCCAGGGATCTGGGCATCATTTATGTGGCCGGGATGTCTGCAGGATCCCTGGATTCCAAGGCAGGTAAGGTCCAGAGAGGAGGCACCGTGAGAGAGCCCATTTCTCACATTGATTATGCGGAGGTTGCTCATGCACCACCATCTCATCAAGTGTTTGTGTGTGAGAGAGAGAGGGGGGAACCCTTTCAAACAGCATTGCCTGCAATTCTTGTTACTCCCCTCTATCGTTTCTTTCTCTTTCTCATTCTCTCTCACCCAGACACAGACATTTGATCACTTGAAAGGACAGGCTGGGCTTTGCTTTTATTGTAAGCACACGCTTCCAACAATCTTCCACAATTGCCTGTCCTTTTCTCAAGCAGGAACAGCCAGGTATAGGCGGGGTGGAGTCGATTCCGACGGGCTGCATGGCTTTCTGCCTCAGCAGCAGCCTGAGCAACACCTGAGCTCCAGGCCTGGCAGAGCACAAACCATGGTTGCCACCTGCTCCATAGCCACAAGGTGAGATGTGGAAAGAGGGGCCCTCAGCTGCAAGATTGCCTGATGCCATGGGCAGGTCTGGGCCTAGCAAGAGTGGGCTGGGAACATCTCCAGGCACCCGGAGAGACAGAACTCCCAGCCCTCGCTGGATCAGCTGATCCACAGACAGCGGTTAAGGGGGCCCAGCAGCCATGAAGTGACTGGGGAAAGGAAGGGCTTCCTCCTGTGCTGGCCATACCCAACACCTTCACTCAGGCTTATTTTTGGGATAGGATGTATTATTGGGCCCACCCACCCCCCAAAAAATCAGGCTAGGACTTATTTTTGGGGTAGGTTGTATTTTTGGGGTAACATGGTATATGAAAGGAGGGTTACTTACACCACAAAATATTAAGCTTTAGATTTTCACTGCTAGGAATCTGTATAGAGACTAGGATGTCTGAATCAGAATCTATTCACACATAGCAGATGTGATCAGAACCTCTAACGGGACATAGGTAGTCATGGCCTGTACCTACATTATTTATAGCCAGCAAAAATCCTGATGGATTGAAGAAAGACTACATTACAAAAACAGGGTTATAAAATCAGCAGTTTATCAGTGTCAGAAACATCAACTCGTTTTTCTGATTTTTCAAATTATGGATTTAATTGAAATATACCGAGCAATGCTCTGCTGATCTCTCATCTTCCAATTCCTAAAACAAGTTTTAAAAAGAAAAAAGCCTTTGCTTTAGAAGTTCTTTGTTTCTGAGCTTCCCACCTTACTCTGGGACGGTTTTTGTTTTTTATTCTTTCCAACCCAATGGACCATTGACATTTATGTAGAGGCTCATGATTGCCTGTGCTTCACCAGGATATGAATACGTAATAGAACAGGAACAGATTTATGGGCAGAGAAGCTGGTTTTAGAAGGCCTAAATTTGAAAATGGGCTCAACCATCATGGCAGCATTGGGAAAAAAAATAATTCTGTACATGTATTCCCATGGGGGAAAGGGAGATGTGGGCAGATTATTGACAACCTCTCCTTTATCGGCTTCCTTGTTTCCAGTCATGTGACCCAGATCAGGGCATGTTCAGCTCACCCCAGGCTTCCCACCATATTTTTCAGAGTATAAGACACACTTTTTTCCCTCCTAAAAGAGGCTGAAAATTTGGGTGTGTCTTATACTCTGAATGTAACCCTGCGCGTATGGTGCCCAAAATGGCTACCGGAACAGCTGCTGCCTTCTCTTACCCCTTCTGCGTTTTGCCTGCTTTAGTCACTGGAGTTCCCTCCAATGATCAGCTGTGCTTTAGAAGCTGTTTTTCAGTCCCAACCAGCCCCAACCTCAAAACCAGCGAGTGAACTAACGTGCTGAAGCTGATGCCCCAACCAGCCCCAGCCTCAAAATCAGTGAATGAACTAATGTGCTGAAGCTGACCAGGCTAAGAACTAGCCAGATGAATACCTGGTAGGTAGAATTTCTTTTCCTATTTTTCTCCCCAAAAACTAAGGTGCATCTTATACACTGAAAAATACGGTATATATATTGTTGGTAAAGGGATTAAAATGAATTTCAGAAGACATGTCCTGCATGGTTACCCTACCTTGTTTCTACCGTCACATCTTTCTGGCTGCCCATGTTTTGTGAAAATGAACAAGGTCCAAAAGACATTTCCTTAGTTTCTTCTCTTGCAATTATATCGATGTGTAAACCTTGGGAGATTGTGGACCACTGAAAATATTATTGAAGGATCATTAGAAATGCGAGAGCATCTGAGAAAGTCATTGATTTTTTTGCCTTACTTGAAAAGAAATTCAAACACAAATTTAAAATCCTCAAGATGCATGGGAAAAAAATCAAGTGATTAAAATAATACACTTGCGAGCTTATCACTATCATTGAGGTGGGTAATCAGAGACTGCATGCAGCCCGTCTTTTTTTTTTTTTTACAAGGATCAGAGACACCATCACTACCCCATCCCGAGTTCATGCTATTTTAATTTGACAGCAAATTTTTAATTTGGAAAAATAGTTTTTCCCTCCCAAAATGCAAGCTAAAGTAAGCTTGTTAATAGTCTGATGATCTAGATGGACCAGTTGCAAGAGCATCCATGGCAGTGGTGGGATTCAAAAATTTTTTACTATTGGTTCTGTGGGAATGGCTTTGTGGGCGTGGCAGGGGAAGGTTTCTGCAAAATCCCCATTTCCTCCGGATCAGCTGGACTCAGAAAATAGGTGGGGTGGGGGCCAGTCAGAGGTGGTATTTACTGGTTCTCCGAATACTCAAAATTTCCGCTACCGGTTCTCTAGAACTGGTCAGAACCTGCTGAATGTCACCTCTGATCCACAGGGAGTACAAAGGGCAGCTGTGACCACGCGAATAAAGCCCTACCTCCTTTTTTGTGTCACATGTAACGCTCATGAAAACACAGTGGGATCTCACATGATCATTTTGCTTTTTGAATCTCCTCTATGGATACTCCCGGAATGGATGCATCTGGAAATCAGCAATATTTGAGAGGCCAAGACAGAAAGTTAAAATTTCTGGACCAGCTATGCTTCCCAAACATGGCAATAAGATGTGTGACCTTAGCTCCAGAATTGAAGATTGGCTGTTAAGTTCTTGGCGTTGAAAAGTCCACACATCTTAAAGTTGACATGTTGGAAACTAGAAAGCATGCAGTGGTATAAGATCACAGGAAGGAGTAGCATCAAGGAACTTGAGTTTCAAGAGTAAGGATGGGGAGACAAGGCCTATGTGATCTTTCACCTTTATAATTACCCAATCAGTTAAAAGGTTAAAATAAAAATAAGGTGCTGCTTCCTGCACAAGCATTGCTGCAGGCTTAACTTTCTGAGTTATTGGCAATATGGTCCCCAGGGTATAAAAAGCTGCAGGGAGGGGGGGAAAAGGGACCGTAAACATTGAGCCTTCAGTCTGGAAGGCTCCACAATTACCAGGGGAACTAATCTGTGCTTGGCAGACAAAGCAGCTGGAAGGAAAACAAAAGCCTAACCAAAGAATAAATTCATCCTCTAATGCCGTGATGGCGAACCTAAGGCACGGGTGGCACAGGTGGCATGCGGAGCCGTATCTGTGGTCACGCGAGTGTTGCCCTAGCTCAGCTCCAGCACGCATGTGCTCCTGGCCACCTGATTTTCGGCCCTTCCGGGCCCACTGAAAATCACAAAACAGGCTGTTTCCAGCCTCCAGAGGATGAAGAGATGGGGAAGGCAGTTTTCACCCTCCCCAGGCTCCTAGAAAGCCTCTGGAGCCTGGGGAGGGCAAAAAAAGGGCCTACGGGGCAAAAGGCGGGGGGGGGGGGGGGGGGGGGTGTTCACACATGTGCAGGGGGACAGGGCGCATTGAATTATTGGTATGGGCACACACACGCACAAACCCTCCACGCTCCCACTTTTGCCATGCAACAGCAAAAAGGTTAGCCATCACTGTTCTAATGTATGTGCATGCACTCACACACACTTATCCCACGATTGTCTTTGCTTGCTCCTATTAAGTCACGTTTGCAAAAGTAATGTTCCTTTTCATGCAGAATTTAGAAGAGATTGCAAGAACAAAATTGAGCCACCTTAAGATTTTAATATAAAATTGGATGGTTAGGGTTAGGGTTAACCCATCCAAATAATAACCTGGCCTACCTTTAGAGAGGATTATAGGATATTATAGTCTGTTTTTGGACTATAGTTATTTCTGGCCTGCCCCTAATAATCAGTGCCTTTCAGAAGTTG
This sequence comes from Ptyas mucosa, assembly GCA_012654045.1. Classification (NCBI taxonomy): domain Eukaryota; kingdom Metazoa; phylum Chordata; class Lepidosauria; order Squamata; family Colubridae; genus Ptyas; species Ptyas mucosa. The sequence goes on along the minus strand of WNWU01013629.1, from coordinate 5,904,369 downwards.
TGGGTGCCATATCATTAGAGATTTTTAGGAAGAGTTTGGACAACCATTTGTCTGAAATGGTATAGGGTTCCTTGCTTGAGCAGGGGGGGTTGGACTAGAAGACCTCCAAGGTCCCTTTTAACTCTGTTAATTATCATATATATCTTATAAGCATATAAGATTTATATAAATATAATATGCTACCAAAATGAATAAATCTAATCTGGGTTGATCACAGGACCAGAATTTTACTTTTCCGAGCTAGTAGCCCAGGATGATTTCCAGGTTTTGCCCTTAAATTGAATTCCATGTTAGATACTTCTGTTGTTTCAGTCAAAATGAAAACAAATAAGAAATTAATCATTTGCAAAGTGACTTTATTAAAGCAATAAGAGTTGTGCATACAGTGCTGAAAAATAGTAATTTGAGTACAGAAACTTAAACAGTAGTGCACCTTGATAGTTATGTCAACTAAATCCTGTTTTCTGTAGACCCTTAACTCTCTCTTGATCAGTTAATCAATTCTCATTATCTAATACCTATTATTTCTATCATAACCATCCTGTGCTCATGGGGAAAATATGTAGAAAGGCACTTGATAGGGTTAAGTATGCAAAATATTTCAAATTTGAAAAGCTGTCTCAAGTTAGGATCTGTCTCAACCTCAAAAGCAGATCCTTCTGATCTTATCCTCAGTGTTTAGATGCGGTTTTGAGCATCCTCAAAAATCCAAATGAAAGTGGCCTTATTCTAAAAGGGACATTTCAAACTTGAAACCTTTTGCACACTACTTGAAAGCTGTTTTCATTTAGTGTTGCTGGTAAAGGATCCTTTTGTTTCTGCACCAGAAGTGTTACCCTCCCTCTATTCCAGCTCATCGTGATGAGAAGTTTCATTGATTACCTGTCAAGAGAAATGACATCAAGTATTATAATGGGTATTAGCGGACTCAGCTTCTAAACATTTGCTCATGACCTTAAAGATTATTTTTTTGTTTTGTTTTTAACATTTGCTACATTTCAACTGATGCCATGAAAATTCATATGAAGTTCTCAATCTGTTCATAGGGCAGTGTAGCTCCCAAACTCAAATCCAAAGAAGTTCTTTCAGAGCACGTTTGGGGAGAAGACTAAGAACCACTGAGTTTTTAATAGCTGTTCTGGGTTTGTGGGCCATAATCTTAGAACTGTTGGCAATAGACAGTTGCCCAATTACAGATCCGGTGGCCTAGAGGTGGAGCTCTTGCCTCACATTCAGGAGGTTGTGAGTTCAATCCTAGGTAGGGGCAGATGTAGGGTCTCCTGCTTGGGCAGGGGGCTGGACTAGATGACCTCCAACTCTGTTAATCTGTTAAATAGGTGGTGTATTTGCATGCCTTTCTGACTTCTGGAAGCAAAGTTGTGCAGAGTTCTATAAGCCTAGTACGAGAGGGCTACATTTAGCATTATCAAATACTGAGAACCTTGCCTGGACTAGTCTTCAACTGTTGTTATAGATGAGCATTACAGGGAATTTGCATTAGCCAATGGCAGTAGCCAAGCTATGACAGTGAAAATGTATTTTAATTCTGCTTCCAAAGTCATATGACCAACCACCCAATCATTAAGCACAGAGAACAGACAGAAAAGTACCAAACTGTTCTATACTGCCAAAATGGACTTGTCACTTTGTTGTGCACAAACATGTTTCTATAAACTGAGCTAAAATTCAGCAGCTTTTGCATCTTGGATTAGAATAAGTATCATCTTAACCATTGCCTCAGCATGATCAAATAACTTAAGATGCATCCTGCAAAGCTGCATAAAATGTGCGCCTAAACAAACATCTCATACAAATGTTTCTTTATGTATAATAAAGTTAAGAGCACTCACTTGGCCATCTCTAGTTTCAACAGTCTTGATTAGCAGTGTTCTCTTGGAGTGGGAATCAATTGGAATAGACTCAAGGTTGGTTTCTGCAGACGCAAAGACAATTGGTTACAACTTCCAGCATGCAATTGCCAATATATGTGAGTTCAAAATGGAGTGATGCTGATTTTAGAGATCAGGCCCAGGTAAAGCAGAATGCAAGCAATCTGGTAAATTAGGGATTTTGAACTTCAGGTTCTATAAACTTCAGCTATTAAGTTTATTTGTTTGGGTCATTGAATAAGCAGTGATCTAAAGTATCTGAAATCCACTAGCTGGCAACCTGTCTATTACTGCAAGACCATTAAGAGTTTCAACTAATAATAAGAATCAAGATAGGAAAAAAACTAAAATGGGCTTTCTTACCATTTATACTATATGCCATTCAGGTAAGGCATTTTGTTTTGTTTTTTAAAAAAATTCAGGTGAACATAATATGGGACACCTGTGAAATCCAAGCTACTTCTCTTGATCATATGCCAAAATGATACCTCCAAATGCTAAATGAAAGCCAAAAGTTCTGTTTCCTGAGACAACCAACAGCTACTTACCTCTCAGATTCAGGGAAGCAAAAGTTGGGATTGGCACATTAATTCTATATATTAAAAAAAAAAAAGACAAAATTCATTGAGGTGAACCAAGAATGACCATATTGTCACCAACCTTCCCCCAAATTCAGACATAATGTATTTTGTACCTGCTCTCCTCTCCCTCCAGCAGTTTCCTGTAAGTAGCAATTTCAATATCAAGAGCCATCTTAACATTGAGCAGCTCTTGGTACTCGCGGAGATGGCGAGCCATTTCTTCCTTCATGTTCTGGATTTCCTCCTGAAGTCTAGCAATGCTGTCTTGGTAGTTGGCAGCTTCAACTCCAAAGGCATCTTCCATCTCGCGCATCTGGCGTTCCAAAGACTCATTCTGAAAAAAAAAATATTTTTTTTAAAAGTCACAATATATTCAGCCGCTGGCAAGCTCACCTTTGCTCAGATTTTAAATTTAAAAAGTCCCTCTACCCATTTCCTTTTCTTTTTTGTAACACGTCAACATTTTAAAAACTTACTTCATAAATGCTTCACAATAGTTCAGTTGCTGATTATTTGTTTATATTCCACCTTTATTATTTTTTATAAATAACTGAAAGTTGCAAACATATCCAACATACCTTCCTCCTCCTATTTTGCCCACAACCACAATTCTGTGAAGCGGCTGGACTGAGAGAGACTGACTGGCTTGGCTGGTTGGCCAAATAGCCAAACAATTTAGCTGGATTTTAACAATAAATAACAAAAGACAAATCCTGAAGGTCAACAAAAGTCATTACTTTCTTGCAAATCTTTCACTTACGGTTCCTTTAAGAGCATCCACTTCACAGGTGAGAGACTGAATCTGCCTGCGGTACTCACTGGCTTCTTGCTTAGCCTGGCGCAGGGCATCATTGTTCCTGCTGGCTGCTTCAGACAGATCTGCAAACTAACATCACCATGCCAAGTTATGAAACTGTAAATGTGCATGAATAACAAAAAAACCATTCTTTTATTCATTCGGCATTCTATCTTGGTTTGGGTTGCAACAGGACTTCTAGAGTTCTCTTCCATTTACTTTCAAAAATCGAAGGTACTGTTTGTTATCAATATTGCAACGATAAATTTGAGTAACCACCTGCCTCTGTACAGTAACTGAGTTCATATTAATATGCTTTACCTTAGTTTATCCAATTAGCTGGCTGAGTTCAAACACTGTACTATGCTATTTTAGGGCATTCTGTGGATTAGTATGTGGATCCAGTTAATTGAACAAATACGGTTAAAATAAGCCATAATTTACCATGATGTGTGAGCCCAATCAGTCTTTTATGCATAATAGAGCTAGCAAGTTATATAGGATTGGAACAGTTTATTTCTAGTTTTAAAGAAAAAAAAAAAAGACTATGTATACACAGATAAGCCAAAAATATGTCCCCAAAATTGGGTTCAGCTTATCCATGGATGGGGATATCCACAAGTATGTATGGTTAAAAGACTACTTTTTTATTGCTTCTACTTTTTTAGCATAAGGGAGGACATAAAAAGATTAATACAACTCTTCACGTTTAGCAAAAGCTACTGCAAATATTAAATCAGCAAAATCCAGTGATAGATTCATACCTTACTTAACAAGTCACTTCTGGTAGACCAGCTGCACATTATTAAGATTCTTTGAAACTTGCATATTAAAAAAACACCATGTTTTAATTAGCTTGCTTTGGAAGATTACAGCATTAACTCCTGGCTCTTTATTTTCAGAGCTTTTGTTTACAAGGCAAAGTAATCCCTACAGGATTTCACTAGCTTTTTAACAACAAAACCAAACCCACTCATTGATTCTCTGACATTTCTTAGCAACAGTGCAGAAGGAAACCTATTTCTGTCTTGCAGCTTCAGGATATAAGACACAAGGAATCATTTAGATTAGTGATAGCCAACAAATTGACCTGAACTATATGAAATATTCTGGACTAGCATTGATGAGTCATAAATATATTTGAGATTCATGTAGAAAAATCTGGCTGGTATTCATATTAGGGCAAATTTAGGCATCACGTACTTATCTTTTTACCCCACCGAAGTCAATAGGATCTACATTTGAGTGGGCAAATACTGAACTAATTCTTTTAACTGAAAAATGCAAGTGTTGACTAGATTCTCTTCCAGAAGTAAAAAATGCAAGGTCCTGCTTTCTAAATGGCAAGCATGCAAAAATGTTAGCATTGTACATTAAAATATAAGACAGATTTTAAATATACCCAGGTTACTTTTAATGGTCGTTAAGTCTTCTCAAGTTTAATGTTAGGTCTAAGCCTAAATGTAGCTTTAGAATATTCCAAAATGCACATTAAATGGCTTGTGTGTGAGTGCAGATACTGTTGTTCAACCTTCAGTCAACAAGTCACAACTTCAAAATTTTAAGTTGATTAAGTACAATTTTTTCTTCTTCTTAAAAGTGTTATTGAAAACATTTTGCTTACTTTGGATTTGTACCACTCCTCAGCTTCCTGAAGGTTCTTTGTAGCCACAGATTCATATTGCTGACGTACATCACGCAGGGCAGCAGTGAGATCAGGCTTGGCAACATCCATATCAATCTGGATATGCTGATCCTGGATTTGGGCTTGCAGCTCACGGATTTCCTTCAAGAATGAATAAATACTGGTTAAGCACTGAACACATTTACCAAGATTATTCTTTGTCCAGATAACCTTAAAACCATGTACCTCCTCATGAAGTTTCTTCAAGAAAACAATTTCTTCTTGCAGGGTTTCAACTTTGCGTTCCAGATCCAGACGGGCCAAGGAGGCATTGTCAACATCCTGAAGTAAGAAAGAATAAAACTAATTCACCAACCACCTGGGAACACCCTTGAAATGCAAACTAATAATGCCCACAATAAATCCTGTGGTCAATTATTTTCATACTTGCAGCAATTACTGTCTAAAGAGTAAATTCCATTTCTTTCCAACATAGTAAACCAGTAGGAGGGAGAGGAGATCCGACATTTTTCCAAGAAAAAAAAATATTGACAATTTGCAAGGAAGAGAAAGGGTAAGTCTTTCAGTGTCATATTTTTCCTGTAGAACCATGTGCTTAACATAAATTGTTCTGTAACATTCGAACAGGGCTAAAATTAAACTATAATTATTATGTTTCAGGTTTGCGGAAGTTGGAATTGATAATACCATTCAGCATCTTCACTTTCTTTTATTATGTGACAGGATGAGTATATGAAACTGTCAGGTCTTTTAAAAAATTACTATCTGTGAATCCCAAACTATGCTTTCCTTTTATACACTTTATACACATCACCACAATTGGAACCAGCAACTTAAACTGGTCATTAAATGAGTGGTCACTAAATGAGATATCAACAGTGCTTATGATCTTAGTTCAACTTTTCTTTGCTTTAAGTCCTGTTATAAATGTGAGGATTGTTTGCAAATTTATTTTTCACCACTGTTGTTACTGCCAAATGAGGCAGTTGCTAAACAAGGACGATCAGTATGCTTAAACTATTATTTAGCCACAATAGCCATTTGAGGGATACTGCAAGTTATAGATGATCATCATCAGGATTGCTGTTACAACCGCAATGAAGTCTGTAATTTCAGTTGTAAGTTGAGGCACCACATGCCCAGACTTTGATTTTTACCACCGCTTTTACAATGGTCAAATCCAACATAGCCAATTGCCTATTTTTCTTCTTTTTTAGAGGGGGGGGGAGGACTTATAGCATATTACACTCCTCTGATCATGGGATGATGCAACTGGTTGTAAATGTGAAACAGTTGCCAAGCACCCAAATTATATAAATCAAGGACTACCTGTAGTTAAAGCATAAAAATAAAACACAAAAAGAAAGATCATGCAACAGTTTGGAACTTCCTCAGTGAAGTCAGCTTAAAAGCCAAGTATAATAAAATACTATTGCTCACCAGTGAAACAAATATAACCTTGCCTGGGCCTCCCTTGGCACAGAGTTCCAAAGACTGAAAAATAAGTCACTGAGAAGTCCCTTTCCTGCAAATTATCTCAACAGACACTGTGTTGTCGCAGGATGAGAAGGGAGAAAATTCCTCTAAGGCTTATAAAAACTTAGCAGATTTCCGTAAGAGAAGGCATTCTTCTCTTTCTGATTAATTACTATGAACTTTGCTTCACATTCCATTCAGGGTAGCAAATAGGCTACCTCTACAATGTGGTTTTCATTAAATATGTCAGTTTTTCAGGCAAACAGAAAAACATCCAAAATGGAAAGGGAAGAAATGCTACAACCAAAATTGAAGCACTGTGTACCTGGCAGCGTATGGAAAAATTAAAATTTGTATCAGTAACTTTGGTCTCCTATGGTCTTTGCAGAACTACCAGACCCTTTCAGAAAGCAGTTTAAACTTAAGCACACAGAAAGCTTGGGCTGGGCAAATATAAGCCAGGAGTATGACTTCACATCTTTTTCGAAGTCCATTTTCCAGCCCAGTGCTCACTGAATGCATTTAACCAGACCCACATGACTTTCCAGCAGATTGAAAGTCATCTGGATACGGTTAAATGTATTCAATCCTTCTTGGTGCCCCCACTGTTTTTCAGTAATTAGTGAGTCAAAGAAAGCAAACAGCAGGCAGCCCAAAACTGCGTAGCTAATATTTAGCTACAAAATGCTAAATTATGATGGAAGAGATTTCCATTTTTTTAAAAAAAAAAGACCATCCAGCAATAAAACAAATACATTAATGCAATGTTTCACTAGCCCTCCCAAGGACTCCATTGTCTCATTTTGCAGGTGAGAAGATAACTGTGGGTCCCATGAGACACTGCTGACCATATTGAGTTAAGGAAACATCTGCAAATGCTGCCATACTGAAAAGTATTTTGCAAGCTGATTTGATTACCATAAGTAGGTCAGTGTTTCCCAATCTTGATGACTTTAAGACATAAAGGCCCAAAATTCCCTAGCCAGCAATTTAAAGCCACTAAGGCTGAAAAAACATTGCATCAGGCTTATGGTACAGAGAAGAAAAGAATATCTCTACTACAAAACATTGAAGGGTTTTTTTTTTCTTCAGTGTAACATTATGGGGAAAAGTCTGAAACAGACAGATACAAAGCAATAGATTACAATCCAAATGGAGAAAAAAAAGACATCACCCAAGTTTACAGATAATATTAATTCAGAGGCTAGCAATCTTTACTGGCACCAGGATTAGTCATAAAATGTGGAGTTCCAAATTCAAAAAATTAACAGGATAGGCTTTTTCTAATTTCAGTTGAAATAGCCCAAGTTTTTAGGGCTTTAGTCTAAACTAAACTAGGGCTTTAACCCAAGTTTTTAGATATCAAAATCCCATAATGTTTTGTAATCTTGCAATGTTTTGAAGATTTATTTTTAAGTATATTTTCTTAGTCATCTTATTTAATTTGTGGTTTGCAGTCTTGGTGCCCACAGGAATCACACTAATGGTATTTGAACCAAGCAAAGGTTTGTTCACAACCTTGGTTCAAAATCACACATTACTGTGGCTCAGAATCTGTGGAGCTGCATTTCGAACACATTAAGTGTTACACTAGAAAAAAAATCAAGTTTTCTTCAGGTTTTAAAGTTATAGAGACGCAACATTCTAACTGACACTTACAATGTTTAAAATGGTATTCAAAGGCATTTACGTAGTCTGAAATATGTAATATGTAAATTTAAATTTTCCTCAAGTTTCAGAGATTTATCATAACATTGAGCATTTCTTTTCCAATGTTTCAACTGAAATGAGCAACATTTCTTCTTTAAGTTTGATGGATAATAACTGATAAACCAGGGGTTCTTGGTCTGTGGCTCTGCATACTCACCAATTCAGGCAAAGGGAAATCAAAATTTTTGAATAGCCTAAAACACAGACAGTCTCCAGGAAGAAGACAAAGCTACAATGTGTATGTCTGATGAGTAAATTAGCTTACTCTTTGAAGTTGCCACTTTCAAGATGACATAGTACTACTGTTGAGCTTATGGAATGAAGTTGCTTTTTTTCGGGATGAGAAAATGAACTCTGACACTGAGGACACGCAACACATGAAATCCAAAGCAAACCACTTTGAGAGCTTGCACGTTACCTGAATCCAGTCAAGGCAGGACACTAGTGGCTCCAATAAGAAAGGCTGAAAGGCAAATGCCTGCCTAATTCAAAATCTTACAAGGGAGAGAAGGAAATCTTGCTATAGGTGGTATATGCTAATAGGGAGGAAGAGGCCTGGGCTGGGACATCTTTCTAGAATCAGAAAGAAAATACAGGGGGAATCTCCTCTTTTTGGAAACCATTGGTAAAAATGTCTGAGGGGTTGTTTCTGTTGCTGTGCATATCACTAGTGTTTGGGGGCAGTGGATTTTTGTTTTGTTTTGCAAAAATAAGAGTGTTGTTTTATGGAGAATCACAGAATTTGTGAATTATTATGTCCAATTAGCATGCAGTATAAATTCAGTCTCTGTGGTTTTAGTCACTATGTAGAAGTGTTATTGACAACTATGACTTTGGCACCATCAATTCCTAGAATATATATCTGGAGTCTTTTCCATCAACCAATTACCTGATTTAAAATGGGGGGGGGGGGACATTAGAACAGCCTAACACTTACCCATCATTGTTAGTGAAATAAATCAGAACACACAACCTACTAAATAATTTTTAAAAAACCTTTATGTTCCAGTTGCTTTGAATTCTTTAGAAGGAAAAAAAATGTCTTGGAGGTTGGCAGTTGAATGTCAAAGGTCTCAATGATATGAGGGCTTTTTTATTTGAGTTAAACAGCAGCTTGTGCAAAGAGCTAAACTAATTGATGGATAAAGACGATATGCAAATCAGCATTCAGATTCAGCACTTTTTCTTTCAGCCTTTGAAGAAAGTTTATTTTGAACGAAAAATAAACTCTGGTGCTTCCCCCACCATCCTTCCCAGAGAAAGTATCTGCAAAATTTGAACCCTAAATAAACTTCTAAAAAAAAAAAAAACCACCCTCGGTTTAAGCTAGTACTCAGGCCAGCAGTTAAAAAAACTCTGTTCAGTGCCTGCTTATAAATTGTAATAGATAAAGTGACCAATACTTTAATTTGTGGGTTCTTAAAATGTGCTTGCATCATGACACATTTACTAAGAATGCAGCCTTTGGTTAGAAGCACCCCAGAATACAAAAGCTTCTGTTATTTCAGTCTCTGGCCACAAGGCAGGCTCCGCATTCCAGACTGAATCCCATAGAAACTATTAATACCTTTCAGTTGAGAGAACAGATGTTCCCCTTTCATCCCTACGGAACTGGGGAAGGGGGAGGGATTCCATAGAACCTCTTGGATGGCAGGCAAAACTTTTTGTCAGAATTTTTTAAAATCTTGCCTCTAAAAATATCTGAACAAACAAATATGAAGCACTAATGTGTTCACAAACTAATCTTAACAGAGGTCTAAATGTTAGAGGTAACGCTTAAAGAAATGATCTTGAAATATTTGCATAATAATGAAAATCTCAGTCACATATCTACAAGCTGGCTATTAGCAAGAAGCAATCTCTGAGTTTTGAGGTTACTAAAATAATCTAAGATTAAGTTGGACCCAAATATTGTCAAAGCCATGGCTTGCCCCACTGATTTTATTAGGTCTTCTCTGGATCCAGCGTACTAAAGGGAAAAAAATGTTTCTTCCAGATAACATCTTAAAAGCTGCCTTTTCTGTGAAAACAAGTGTAGTTATGGCACATAAATCAATATATGGTATACAGATAATTTCCTATCCTGTAAGCTCTGTCTAAAATTCGAGATAGTAGGATTGAATCTAAAGTTTGGAGAGCTAAAATCTTAAGGAGCATTGTCCCCTCCCTTGCAGTCTTCACAAAAACATGTGTTCTGGCTGGTGTGTAACAGCGAATTTCTGGATTAGAAGATAGGTCTTTCAATGGACCAACTAACATTCTAATAAAATTATTGGTGTATCAATACTTGCTACACACTCAAAAATGTAAGTTTAGTAGGAGCAACAAAAATGTACTTATATCAAACAATAGGGAAGGCTCCCCCTTCAGGCATTTTTAAGTTTCAATCTAAGAAATTACTTGCCTACAAACTTCTTAACCGCTAGGTGGCTTCAGAGTTACTTTTCCAAGGAAAGCTTGGATACTAACCTGCCTGAAAGATTGTAGGGTATTCTCAGCATCTTCTCTCTGAAGCATCTCATCCTGAAGTCTAAAAAAATAATTCAAAGATATTGAAAACATCAATCACAAAAAGATTAGATGTCACAGGCAGCCATACCTAAGAAAGAAAATAAGGGGGGAGCAAGATCAAAGCTTCCAAGAAAATTATCTTTGTTATGGATGATTCTTTTTTCATTGTGGTCTGACCAACTCTGGAGTAAAACTACTTGAACGGCATTATTTAATCCACCAATATCCTTTTTCATCTACTTCAGTCCAATTATATCCTAGCTTTCCTTAACTTGCTATCCTCCAATAATCTGGCCTGCTGAAAAAAATTGAGGAAGGAAATTTAAAATCAAAGAGTAAATTCTAAAACAGACTTAGCATGTTTTTAACAAAGTAAAAAAAAAATAAATGTAATTCCTGCTCAAAAAATTTGGAGAGAAAAAAATCCCATATCCAGCCACATACATAATGTAACCTCACCCATTGAGTTTTCTCTCTTCAGTATAAATGAGCTGAGACCAAAATGTTGCCCGTCCATGCTACAAAACATCGAAGTAAATGGGGGGGGGGAGGGAGGGAGAGAGAGAACCATATCATTTGTTTCTGTGCTACAGACCGTGGGAAGATGACCGCCCAGTGCATTCTTCTGGACAAAGAATTTTATTGTGCTTCCATTTTTTTTAAACTGCATATACTTCATTCTGGAAATGTCTTTCAACTTTCTATGCAGTTCATCGTATTTATTTCTTTCAGATTAGTGAGAATATGAATTCTTAAATATTCACTTGTATTTGAATACAAAAACGTTTTCACAAACTTTTGAAACGAAAACTTTGGAATTAACTATTTAACCAGAGCGAATACACCAGTTTGATTTCTAAGGGAGAACTGAAAAACGTCTCATGCTTAATTACAGCTGCAACTTCTTGGAAACTAAGATACCCATTTGCTATTTCATTTGCACAGATCTAGGGACAGCTGTATGTTTGTACTTTGCACTTTTATCAAAGAACAGTCTACATATAGGCTCAAAAAAGAGCCTACATATAGGCACATACTTACTTCACAATCGAGGATAGAAATGCGTGTTAAACTGGTGTTTGCCTCTGCAATCAACTTTATACATTAAAAAGGAATATACAATGCCCAGTAAATTGGGAGATAGAGAAAAGGCCCACTAGTTCCTTTTCCCTTGCTCTCCATTACTTGCACTCCCGCTACTACCACCAGAGGACATACCCATTATCTACTCCGAAGAGCATGCTCTTCTCTGGCAAATAAGCAGCTATTAACCAATACTTCTAGTATCCAGATAGTTCGTTTTTCGGAACAGAAGAGCCAGTCCCCCTTGTAAAACTTAGTCCACTCTTGAGAGTGGACTCACACAAAGGGCTTTATAATGGCTCATAAACCATTCTTTGGGGGTTGATTTTTAATCCCAGTAAATTAAAGCGGGGAACATACACACTACTCTTTTTTCTTCCCCCTTCTCCCCATCACAACCCTGTGAGGTGGGCTAGGCTGAAAGAGTCTCACTGGCCCAAAGTCACCTAGCCGGCTTTTACGCTGTGGCGGGACTAGAATTCCAGTCTCCTGGTTTCTAAAGCCAGCACTTTAACCATTACACCAACTGGCTTATTCCGCGACTCAGCCGAACGGGACCTTCCGAGCAGACTGCTCCAAGACCCGACTCGCTTCCCGGGCCACTTACTTCTCGCGCAGACGCTGGATGTCGTCGCCCAGATTGTCGCGCTCCACTTCCACGCGCGCCTTCTCGTTGGTGAGCTGGTCCACTTGCCGGCGCAGCTCGCGCATCTCCTCCTCGTAGATGTCGCCCAGGCGGGAGGTGCCTTTGCCTTTCAGCTGCTCGAGCTCGGCCACCAGGATCTTGTTCTGCTGCTCGAGGAAGCGGACCTTGTCGATGTAGTTGACGAAGCGGTCATTGAGCTCCTGCAGCTCGGCTTTCTCGTTGGTGCGGTTCGCCTTGAACTCGGTGTTAATGGCGTCGGCGAGGGAGAAGTCGATCAGGGAATCGCCGCCGAGGCGCAACGGCGGAAGGCTGCTTCGAACCCTCACGGCTTTGGAGGCATAGATGCCGCCTGGAGAGGAGACCAGGCGGACGGAGCTCGGTCGGATGGAGCTACCCAACGAGAAGCGGCTGCTGGAACTTACAGAGCGGGTGCTACTGGGCCGGCCGCCGCCGAACATGCGGCGATAGGAGGAAGAAGTGCTCCGGGTGCTCATCGTTGGAATCCGAGGGGCTTTTCGATGCCGAAGTAGCGTCGTCGTCGAAGTCTTGCTTAGAGCGAGCGGCGGTCGTGGAAAGAAAGCGCTCCTCCTGCGTGCGCCTCTTATACCAAACCCGGTCCCACCCTCCGGAGCGTTACCGTAATTATCAGAGAAATGCTTCTCTGGCACAGAGGCCGTGTAAGTTAGACTGTCGTCTAACCTAGTAGGCAAATCCACCAATCGTGGACAGGGTTCGCAAGAACTCGACACTTTTGGTACCTTAAAAGTAAAAAGCTAATTTTGCTCTCCGAAAGAGTCTCCTGTTGCTCTGTTCAATCAACTAGTTAATTAACTACATTCCCCAAACACTTTAAACCAAAAAAAGGGTAACCCAAGTATTTTATTGAGCGAACAAATTGCGTTTAGAGTCATTAAATACTTCCGCGCTTCCCTCTTAATTAGCTCTTTTTTCCTTTGTGCGTTTATAACTTTTTGTACCTCAAATCGATTCTCTATCTCCCTGTTGACGTGGGTGGAGAACCTCAGAAGCTGATCTGATAAGCCTGAAAGCCCCCCCTCCCTCCCCCCATATAGCACCACCAAAAACTCATCTGTGTGGTTGCACAAACAGGGCGGTTTCCGGGCCGAGAATTCTCGGCAGCAGGGCGGCAGAAGAGAGATGGCGGAGAAGTAGCGTTCCCTTGGAGCAGTCCAAGTTGTTGCTACGAAAACGGAAAGAGGCCATCGCGAAAGAAAGAAAGAAGGGGGGGGGGGGAGAGAAAACTAAGGCGAGGGACTCGCAGAGAGAAAGAGATGGAAAAATGGGAGGAAGTGAGTTGGAAGCTCGGGGCAGGAGTAGAAAGGCGAAGGATCCAAAAGACTGCTAGGCTTCCCGACGGCTGGACAAAAAGTGAGACTCATTTAGAAGTTGAAAAAAGGACGAAGAAGCGATTGGCACTGTCTGGCTTCGTATGCAGGAATTCCTCCCTTGTTGCCCACTTCTAGGCCCAGGACGCCTTACATTTGCCCATTATCAGTCACTTCCATGTGGCAACTCTTGCAGTCTTATCTTTTTCACGAGGTGCTTTTTTAATAGTGCTGCTGGTGTTAATTTTTCAAACATATTGCCTAAAGGGAAGGATGTGGCATTTGGATCAGGACATGCTAAGCCAGGGTTTGTGGTGAGTTATTAAATAAGCTGCAATGCCTGCCAAAATCAAGAAAACTGGTATGCCACACTGCTGGGTGAAGCCACTTAAGAATTTGTAGTATCGTTACAAAATATAGCAGATCACCCTTATACTTAGTGCCAAGTTTGCAAACTTATCTGGAAGCAACAGTTGTATCTACGCACAATATTTTATCCCATGAAAGAAATTAACTTTTTTTCTAAATATTTAAGGGAAGGAAAAGTAAACTTAAATAGCACCAAGAAAACTTAAATCACTTTCACACAGACTTCTTGGACTACTTTAGAACTGCATTTGAACCTTTCAACAGAGCCAATAGTTCTCTAGTTTCTAGCCTGATTACCTTTTTACAATACTGTATTCCAGTATTCTGCAGAGCCTGTGAGAAATTCATTTCCTATAGGGGGCAATGTTTGCCTCATTCCACCAAGGTTTGACCTTCATTCCTGGAATTTGCAGATTTTGCTTAAGGTGGACGTTTTCCTATTCAGATGCAGTAGAAATATGCAACCATGGTTAGGGATGTTGGAGGGAAAATCATCTGATTTGTAAAAATGTTGCTGTTATTTCACATCTCAAATGCAAGAAAAAAGAGTCTTACAATCAGAGACCTACTTCTGATAGAAATTGTTCAGATCAGAGATGGGTTGCTCCCGGTTCTCCGGTTCTTGTGAACCAGTAGTAAAAGTGGCGGGAGGCTCCGCCCACCCACCCTGATGTCATATTTGGCGATCTGTGCATGTACAGAAGTGTGCAGAGCAAAGCGAGCGCGCAAGCACTCTTCCATTGCAAACCAGTAGTAAAGGTAAGTAGAACCCACCCCGGTTCATTTATCTGTGGTGGATAAATGAAAGTATATCACATATACTAAAAATGCGGGTTGTAACACTAATCTATTTGGAGGGATTTATGAAGGGTGTGGGGTAGGGTGAAGAATAATTGTAGCTCCAGAATCTGGTATCTGGTATCTGGTCCAAGAAAGGTTTAGTTGGCTGGGAGTGGATACTAATATAGGATAGTTCAAATGGACCATTGATTGGTGAATATAAAGTGTTCCATGCATGATCTCGATGTTGCGGTCAGCTGTCCTTCCTCATCTCTGAGGATCCATTCTAGAAGTGAACATAAATCATCTTCATACTAAGGTAATGTTTCTCAACCCTGGAAAGCTGAAAATGTATGGATTGTAGTTCCCAGAATTTTGGGAGTTGAAGGCCACACATTTTGAGGATGCCAAGTTGAAAAACACTATACTGAAGGATCAGTCAGTGAAAATAGGTAGTTTGAAGGTGCTTTAAGATTATTTTGCATTAACTTTAGATTAAGAGAATCATGACAATTACAGTTCCCATCCTGGAAGCTGTTACTTTGGGAAAAGTTGATCTAAATCAGTGTTTTTCATTTGGACTTCAATTATCATAATCGCATATATCTTAAAATTGCCAAGGTTGCGAAACAATTATCGAACTACTGTATTTTGAATTCATAATACTTGCAAAATAATATCTAGCTCAAGATTAGGTGCTTGTAAACACTGCACATGACTTATCTGGTCACTTACAACTGTCTTGTCAAATTTAAACTGAATTTATTCTTACCACACCACTGAGGAAGAATTTTTTTTGAGAAGACATGAAAGGAAATATAACAAGAAAAAAGACATTAAAATGCCAATATGAAGTAAAATGTTTTTTAAAATACTGACAGAAAAATTACTTGATAAGTAAGTAATCTTCAGCTGAAGTTGATTTTGATCTGGAAGCAACAACGATGTCAAATATTTAATGTTTCATGTTCTTCTCAAGTTGTAAATAATACTTTCAACAGGGTTTAACAGTAACATAGTTGGAAGGGACCTTGGAGGTCATCTAGTCCAATCCCGACCTATACTAGGGATTTGAACCGCCGAACTGCCGACCTTTCTGATCGACAAGCTCAGTGTCTTAGCCAACTGAGCCACTTTAGCATCCAATTGCAGTGGGCCTAAAGATATCAAATTATGTCATAAACCTTATTGTTTTTAATTGAAATAAAATAAACTTCATGAAGAAATTGTATCCATGTGTTCACTAGGGATTTATATTACTTTATAGAATGATTTAACCATCACTGTAGCAATATATTAGTTTTTATGTTGCTGCAACAAGTTTTTAAGTTACTATAACTAGTGGGGGTTGCTACAATAAGCCATAAATCAATGTTTATTCCCCAGGTGGCTGGGAAATTCTGGGAGTTGAAGTTCACCCATCTTAAACTTGCTGAGGTTGTGAAAGACTTCTATAGATCACCACTGAGGAAATGGCCTTTGTTTGTTTTAGCTATTCCAACAGGAAAATATTATTTAGGGGAAACTGCAGTATCATTCCTCTGAACTTAGGCAAAGATCGTTTGTTTTGCAAAGGTTTCTTTTCCACCCTACACACACACACACACACACACACACACACAGAGAGAGAGAGAGAGAGTTTGAAGTAAAAAAACCCACTAATTATAATTAAAAGAATTCTGTTACCTCCTTGTCGCTAATTTACTTTTAAGTTATAATTTGCTTTGTTTGTGCTGTGTAATGACAACAGAAGTGACCAGTTAGATGGTTATCTGTTGATAGCTTTATACTGTAGTCATAAGCATATGACAGAAGCCACAGTGACATCATGGAATTATCACAGAGATGTGAAAATTTTAATTTTTCATGATACACGTCTTCATTTATGCTCCACTGGTGTTCCAGCTATAGTCCAATTTGTTTTCCTTATCAATGGAATTTAAGCCATTAAGTTTGCACTATAATTCTTTGGGAATATTTCTTTAAAACCTGACAAAAACACTTTGTTCAAGTTCCTAAAAACAAAAAGGAAGGAAAAGTTGCTGGAAAACTTTATTAATAGGTCTCTGGATTGTAGACAGTTTACATGATAACAGCTTATGATGCAATTTATTTGGGATCCCCCCCTCCATTTTTATATTGCTCTGTGACAAAATTAACCCATAAGGCATACAAATGCTAACAATTTACCCAAGAGAGCAGCTCTTCCATTTTGCTATGTCTTCATTTCCTGAGTGCAGTCAGTTTTTGGAATTCCCAATCAAAGTGGCCACCAGCCATCATGGTTGGCAATGCATGGAGCTATGATGTCAGTGAATATTAATTAACTCTTCTCTGTTAAGACAGAGAAGAAGCCAAAGAGTCAAACAGAAACCAACCCAAGCAAATTACATTTGCTACTAATAAATCAAGTCTTTGCTTTGGCTAATCAACTTCTTATGTCTCTCTGAAACTTCAAGTTGAACTACTCTACGCAGTATTAATGATCAAGATGTTAATCAGCAACCAAACACTTGCAGACAATAACAAAGTAACTTGTACATTTTGAGAAACAGGAAGTGAGAGATTCTGAGGAAAGCTGTGTTAGTCTACAGTGGTAAAAAAAATCAGGTGCATGATAACGTTTTCCAACTAACGTATTTTATTAAAAGGCATAAACTTTTGTGAGCTGCAGCACATTTCATTAGATACATAGATTAGCTACACTCTGATAAGATTTATACTGAGGGCATGTGTGGCAGGGAAGAGATAATTTCATGCTTGTCCGTAATTTAAATGCTATACTAACCTGGGGTTGCTTCACATCTGTGTGCTATAATTAATTTATTTCTGCTTTCTAATTCTGTCTTTTATTTCTGACCCAAATGCCATAGAAATACATGGCTCCAACTACCTCTGCCTTGCTTCTTTGTGCTGGGCTACTGAGAGACATGCTTGCAACTAGCATTGGGGCATCCTTTTTCCTCACCAGTTCTTGGCCTCCTGTTTTGCTTCTCTGTGCAGTGCAGTGTTTAGCACAGAGTCAAAGGTTTTCTGATGCTTATACAGTGGGAAGTTGCCTATCCTGACCAGGGAGTCTTTCCTCAGTTAAAGAGCTCCTTATGTGTCCTGGAGCCAGAAAAACTCTAGAGCAATATTGTTTTTACCTATCTTTTCTCTGTGGCCTCTGTCCTGGTTTTTTGAAGGATAGTTTTTGAAGGAAAACTATCTTTGCACACTTTTGGCTTTCCTACTGTCACTAGCTGGTGTGATCACAGCAACATCATTATGTTTGTTTAATGGATGGCAGGCAGCCAAATCCATGGCATTAATTAACTATCAAAATCGGTAAGATAATAATCTTGGGTATGTCTAGTTTGATGAAAAGAAGGACCAGGAATGACATGATAGCAGTGTTCAGATATCTCAGGGGTTGCCACAAAGAAGAAGGACTCAAACTATTCTCCAAAGCACCTGAGGATAGGCCTAGAAGCAATGGGTAGAAACTAATCAAGGGGAGAAGCAACTTAGAACTGATAAGAAATTTCCTGACAGAATAATCAGTGGAACAACTTGCCTCCAGAAGTTGTGAATGCTCCAACACTGGAAGTTTTTAAGATGATGTTGGATAACCATTTGTCTGAAGTGGTGTAGGGTTTTCTGCCTAAGCAGGGGGTTGGACTAGAAGACCTCCAAGATCCCTTCCAATTCTATTCTATTTACAGTGGAAGAATAGACGCTCTCTGCCCTCCAACTCTACATCTGGGCTTGCTGGAGATAAAAGAGTATTTATATAAAGGTCTTACACCATTTTCCCAAGTCCAAGCAAGTTTTGGACGGCTATAGTAGAATTCTAACTACCACATAGATAGAGCAATATACACAACCATGCAAATACTTTTTTTTTTTACAGGGTCCCACAGTAGCTCAAATTGCTGGCCAATGAAGAACATTCCTGAGGTTCAAGTTCAAAGCCAATGTGGTACACTCTATGCTGCTGACCTTAAATCCTCTGATGGTTCTAATTTGTTTCATTCTTCATTTCAAGTTGCTTCTCTGAAAACTGTATTTTATTCTCATTTCATTCACTTCTTGGTCGTTAGGGCTAGTAACCAAGGAATGTATACAGTCAATAATACTGAATTTGCATACTGTTTTTTTTAGCTGCTACCATGTAAATGTACCAAACACAGACAGAAATGAGAAATGCACTGGAGATTTCAAAGGAAGTGACTCTAGAGGTGACTTATACTCAAACTTCTTTTTTCTTTTTCTGTTTAGCTTAGCTTTTAGTTGTAAGTATTTTAAGGGAAGATGTTATTCATACCATTCAAATCATTCTATGCTCGTCCTATGAGTAAATCTGTTTCCACATTTTAAGGGCTTTTTAGAATTCTCCAGATCTTGTGATTTTACCATTTTTATGATCATTAAAATTATGATCATATGTGATCATATGATTCACAGAAATTATGTGATCCATTTTGGATCTATTTTGACTTTTCTGACCACAGCTTACACATATCCTTAATTTAGAAAATTTAGGCCAAAAAGTCAAAATTATGGCCACAATGGTACAATAAAAACATTCAGACAAAAGTCTGAATGCCTAGTCTGATGAAAAGAAGGACATGGGGTGACATGTTGGCAGTGTTCAGTTATCTCAGTGGTTGCCACAAAGAAGAGGGGGTCAAGCTATTCTCCAAAGCATCTGTGGGTAGAACAAGAAGCAATGGGTGGAACCTAATCAAGGAGAGAAGCAACTCAGAACTAAGGAGAAATTTCCTGACAGTTAGAACAATTAATCAGTGGACCAACTTGCCTCCAGAAGTTGTAAATGCTCCAACACTGGAGCTGATTGTATAACCATTTGTCTGAAGTAGTGTAGGGTATCCTGCCTAATCAGGGTTGGATTAGAAGACCTCCAAGGTCTCTTCCAACACTGTTATTCTATTCTACATCTGATCAAAGACTGTTTGTCCTTTATAACATCCATACTTTTCATGTCTTTCTTATATTTAGATTGCATCTGCAATTGAGGCCACCATGTTAATAATATTTTGACCGTAATCTACAAAGCACAATCTCACCTCCATTGATGCTTTTCTGCTTTCCCATCCTAAATGCTTCAGTTTTCCAGCAAACAATGACATTTAGATGATTTTGGCTATTCCTACAAAATGTTGTACCTGAATTTATATGGAATATCATCTCATTAAATCTCACAGATCAATTTCAGGGAACCTTTATTCTGCTTACACTGGGAACTTAATTGTTCTGTTTATCAGTGAGATCTGTACATGGACATCAATTATGTTCAGACTAATTTCCCCAGGCATTAACAAGATTCCCTAATCCCTATCTGATCTGCCTTAAAGAGCAAGGTGCGTACAACATGCAAACATAATGTTTGCTTGGATGTGGCTGAAATGTTCTGTATATATCCAAGTATTATGGCTTATGAACCCAATGTTGGGTTCATTACCAGTGGTCAGTCGTGCTGAATAAACCATCTTTAAATAAATCATAGTTCAGCATAATGTGCTAACAAGATCAGAAGCTGTTTTAATTTTAAAATAATAATAAAATAATAATGTGGCATACTGGAAAGCATTGAACCACCCTCCCATATAATTTTTATTTCTAAAAAATGTCTTTAGGCCTCGCACAGAATCCAAAACATTATTAAAAAGGGGGGGAAATGGTGGATGACTTTATTAATAATTATGTAAATGAGCTCACCAATTTTAAAAAAGGCAGAGATAAGCAGCTATATACTGTGTGAGCAAACAAGCTGTCGTTTATTTAATAAACTGGCTAAGCAAATCACAGTGTGGTGTTGCATAATCATAGCCATTGCTATGTTTAGGCTTTGAGCAAATGAGTCCAGAAGGTTCTATTCTAAATGCTTTTTTTCCAGATCATAATAATTCATTAATATTGGCAAATAGATTGAATATATTTATAGAGAATTGACAGTATATTAAAAATGACCAGTGTGGATTTATAAGAGGCTGACAAATGTCAGACATAGTAAGAAGGGTATTATATATAGGTTACTATATAAAGAATCATAAATTAAAGGTGCATTAGCATTAGATGTATTTAAGGCCTACGATTGTGTGGAATGGCCTAATTGAAGATATTAATAGAGAAGTTAGATTTTGGGGAAAAAATTAGAAAAGTGATAAATCAACTATACTCAGAGAATAAAGCAAGAATAGTTATAAATGATGGTGTTGCAGAGACAAAAACCTTAAACCTGGGAACGAGAGAGGGTTGCCCTTTAGCCCCATTTTTATTTGCATTATTGAGGGAGGTTTTGGCAAATGCAATTACGGAAGATTCATTGATTGAAGAAATTGGTGTACAGAAGAAAATTAAAATAAATTTATTTGCAGATGATATATTAGTATTTAAAACTGATACTGATTTTAATTGAATGTTTTAAAATTATGGGCCAAATTTTATTTAATTATCTTTAAATTATTTTAACTTTTGTACACAAATGTTTTATTCTGGCTATTCACCACCCTGAGTCCGAAAGGAGAAGGGCGGTATAAAAATTCTATTATTATTATTATTATTATTATTATTATTATTATTATTATTATTATTATTATTATTAATAAAAATTTCAAAATGCCATAGTTATTATAGAGAGGATATATTTACACCTGAAATGAATTTGGGAAATATAGTGGATTACAAATAAACTGGGAAAAATCAGAAATGATGTTATATAACCCTAGTAAAGAAGTGGATGTATTGAAAGGAAAATATAAATTAAAAATAGTAGATAGTATTAAATATTTAGGTATTGTCATTCCAAAAAATATTCAAGAAAATAAATTATGAAAAGTTAAAGATATAAAAGATAAAATAGATAAATATGAGAAAGTAAAACTATCATAGTTTGAAAGAATTGCAATAATAAAAATGAAAGTTTTACCCAAAATTATTTTTTTATTTTGGATGATCCCAATTGAATTTTCAGATCAAGAATTAAAGCAAATACAGAGGTTGCTGGAGGTGTATTATAATGGAGGTAAGAGAGCAAGAATAAGTAAAGCATTATGGTATGAACCATTAAAAAAGGGTGGGCTGGGTCTTCCTAATGTTAGAAGTCACTGGGTATCAATTAAAGGTGGTTCCAGATATTATACGTACCATTAACTAGAGCAGTGGTTCTCAACCTTCCTTATGCCACAGCCCTTTAATACAGTTCCTCATGTTGTGGTGACCCCCAACCAGGGGTGGATTCTAAAAATTTTTACTACTGGCTCTGTGGGCGTGGCTAGCTGGTCATGTGACCGGGTGGCCATGGCTATCTGTATAGGGATTACTCAGAGGGCTGAAAAAAGTCATTTTTGACTGGTCCTCACACTTATGACCTTCCTCACATTTATGCCTGTGCAGCATTCTTAACAACCATGTCACTCATTAAACAACTGCTTCTCTTCACCATGGTGACAAGATAGGGCAAAAAACGTAAAATGTGAGGACAGTCGTAAATTTGAGGACTGGTCAAAAGTGCGAGGACCAGTCAAAAATAACTTTTTCAGCCCTCTAAATAGTCCATGTGCACAAAAGGACTACCCAGAGGGCTGAAAAAAGTGATTTCTGACAGGTCCTCACACTTTTGACTGGTCTTCGCACTTATGACTGGTCATCATTTATGCCCATTGTAGCATTCTTAACAACTGTGTCACTCATTTCACAACTGCTTCTCTTTACTATGGTGACAAGATAGGGCAAAAACATAAAATGTGAGGACAGTCGTAAGTTCAAGGACTGGTCAAAAGTCGAGGACCAGTCAAAAATAACTTTTTCAGCCCTTTGAGTAGTCCATATGCATAAAAGGATACAGCAATAGAGAGGGATGAAGGAAGGGAAGGGAAATTAGAGTAGGAGTGAGGGTAAGAGAGGGAGGAAGAGAGGAGGAGAAGGAGAAAGGAAGAGGAAGTAAGGAGGAGAAGAAGAGGGGGAGAAGAGAAAGAAGGAAAGAAAAGAGAGAGGTGGTAGGTTTGAAGAGAAAGATTGCTGTATAATAAAAAAGATGAAAGGGAAGAAAACCAACCCCAAACAAATATAAAGAATGAATTGTTAAACTTTAAAGAATAAAAGAGAACAAATATGAATAAATAGCAATAATTAGAAACACACATACAAACATACAATGTATTTTCTTTGAACAGAGTATTTGGCCAGTTCACAAATTTAAACAGTGTTTTGTCATTTCAATTAAATTTACAATTTCTATATTTCTTTTTTGCCATATTTATCCCTCATCTATTTTTTTAAAAAACCAATATTACCCTTCATCCTTATCTCTAATCTTAATCAAATTCAATTTTTCTCTTCTATATTGTACCCCTTCGCATTGTCATCTATTTTTATATCCATCCTCACATTGGTTAATTATGTAATTATGTAATACAGTTGTTTAATACAAATTCAATATTTTAATATAAATCAATTAGTTATATAACTAACTTTTTTGTATATTAATCAATATGAACATGAATATTCCAATTATTTCCATGCAATCCAATTTCTTAAAAATCAATTAATTATATTTACCAATTATAAACCAAATAATTTCCCCCATATATTCCTCCAAACCACAACTTAACCATTTCTGCTTTCAACACAATATACAATTAATAGTATCTCAATTATTACAATTCTCTAGTTAAATAGAGCTTTTTTCTTTTGTTTTAAAATCTTGAACTCTCCTCTTTTGCCCTAAATTTCCCATTGTTTGCAGTTTTGCACCTAGTTTTTTGGTGAGGAAAAAGAAAAAGAAATCTCTCTCCCTGCTTCATTTTGTCACGTTGTAGCAAAGACCCTGCTTTACTTTCAGTTTCCTTTTTGCTAGGGAAAAAAAAATTGCTCCAGCAGGCAATTTGCTGCAAAAATTGCAGCAGGCAAAGAGCTTGCGCAAAACAGCTGAGAGCAAATCAGCTGAGAGTGGGAGGCGGATCTAATCAACTTATGGTAATTAACCTATGCTAAAGCAGAAAAAGGCTTTTTCCCCTATTTTTGCAGGCACTGATCTTCTCATTTGTTTTCTTTTAACACTGATCACCTGTAGGGTGGCCCTTTGAAGCCCCGCGGCAAGAATTTAAACAGCTTTTTTCCCTCTAGCCTTCAGCTGGGACTCAGGAGGCAGCAATAGATTGGGAGTGGGTGGGGTAAGCGACCGGTGACCCGCGATCCAACAGAGGCAGAAGGTGAGGGTGAGTGAAGGCATGGGGGGGCGAGAGAGGGCTTTGGCGACTCCTGTGAAATGACCGTTCGACCCCCAAAGGGGTCGAGAACCGCTGAACTAGAGATTTAATATGGAGGGATATAGAGTTGAAAGAATTAAGGGAAATAAGTGATCCTATAGCAACATAATGGTTTAAAAAGGATATTTAAAAAATTGCTAAGAAGATTCAAAATCCTTTTTTAAAAAAATTGATAGAACTATGGAATAAATGGAAGTACCAGTTAATGCCAGGAATTTCTCCTTTAACACCGGTGGTGGAAATGGAGAAATTCCCTAAGATTTAATTGAAAGAATGGATTAGAAGACTAAAAGAAAATCAGATATATAATGGGAAGACTGGAAGAACAAGATAAAGAATATAACACAACTAAAGAATGTTTTATCAGATCTTCAATTAAATTTTGAATTTAATACAGTTAGAGAAATGGATAAGTGGAAGAAAGATTTAAGGAGAAAGATAGACAGTTAACAGTTAACAAAATTTGAAATGATTATAAAAGAATGTGAAGTGTAATTTTGTTCCCTTGATTAACAGATTTAACAGAGTTGGAAGCGACCTTGTAAGTCATCTAATCCAACCCCCCGCCCCACCCAAACAGGAGAGCCTACACCAGGGGTGTCAAACTCAATTTCATTGAGGGCCGGATCAGGGTTGTGTTTGACCTGGGGGGGCTGGGTGTGTGTGACGTCACTTGTGTTGGGGGGCCAGTGGTAGTCCAAGTGCTCTGCCAGTGAAAACAGGTTCCCAAGCTCCATTTTCAGCTGCGATTGTTTCCTGCAATCGTCTGCCAATGAAAACAAACTCTGTAGGGCTGCATGCTCCATTTTCGCTGGCAGAGGCATCATGGGCCTCTGTTTGCTGTTTGCTTTGCTGTTTCCAGGGCGGCCCCATGGGTCACAAATAAGCATAATAAGATATAAGCACCCTGCAGGCCATATCTGGCCCACAGGCCTTGAGTTTGACACCCTGGCCCTACACCATTTCTGATGGATGGCAGTCCAGTCTCTTCTTGAAAGCTTCCAGTGATGAAGCTCCCATAACTTCTGAAGGCAAGCTGTTCCATTGGTTGATTGTTCTCCTTATTTCTAGGTTGAATCTCTCCTTGATCAGTATCCATCCATTATTTCTTGTCTGGCCTTCAAGTGCTTTGGAAAACAGGTTGACACCCTGCTCTCTGTGATAGCCTCTCAATATTGAAACACTGCTAGTATGTCTCCCCTGGTCCTTCTTTTCATTATACTAATCATGCCCAGTTCCTGTAACTGTTCTTCATGTTTTAGTCTTCAGTCTCCTAATTGTCTTTGTTACTCCTCTCTGCACTCTTTTTAGAGTCTCAACAACTTTTTAATAATAATAATAATAATAATAATAATAATAATAATACTTTATTTACGGTCACAGACCAAAATGTCAACAACTTTTTAATAGTGTGGTGACCAAAACCGGATGCAATATTCTAGGGTTGGTCTTACTATGGCTTTATAGACTGGCATTAGTATTTCACTTGATCTTGATTGATTCCCTCTGTTAATGCAATTTGGGATTGCATTGGCTTTGTTGGCCACCGTCGCACACGGTTGGCTCATATTAGGTTGCTTTCATTGTTTTCAGCATACTTTAGGGCTTGTATTACAAACTTCATGTGTTTCTTGCTGTCACCAATGTGTCACCAGTTTTTCATAATATTGGGGGGGGGGGGAGTCCAGAGTTTCCCAAAACATAATTGGGGTTATGTCTGATCTTGGGAGCATCTGCTTTATGAACAACTGAACTAACTGAACTAACCTATTTGTCAATGTGCTAATTCCCCAATGACTGCAGTGCAACATTTGCTGATACACTCGATGCCCCTGCACATCAGGTTCATTGAGGACTTGTGTGAACAGGGACATTTGTTCAGAGTCCCTGAATCAATGTTATGAAATACTGAACTATGGGCTAACTTAGGATGTTTTATCAGAATAGCAGCATATTTTCAGTATGATCTACCTCTAAGAACTATTAATGATAGTTTAATTGGTTAATTATATAAATGTTGTACAATATGACAACTCCTGAGATGTGGTTGAACATGAACTCCTGGCAGCTGAATTCAGACATATCTGGAGGATGGCAGGTTACCTACTCCTGCCCAAGGCTAAACCCAAAGTGACAGTGGCTACTTAGGAACCACTTTGAACTTGATGAAGAAAGAGGATGAATCAAGAGAATACATTGAGAAAAGAAAATGGGCAGATTTACGCCTCAGGCTAATCTGTAAGGTGGTTAGTTTGTTCTAGGCTTAATATATTGCATGAATCCAGCTTCTGCTATTTATAAAACATGCTTTATGACTTAGCCAGCTCACTATGGTTTACTCAACAAGCTGTGGTTAAAATAAGCAACTGACTTGCGTAAACTCAGCAAGATTGTACATTACTACTACTGTGCCTCTCAGTAAGAGCAAGCTGTTTTAAAGGCCAGAGTCGTGGTACTTGGGTTTCTATGGTGACCACACCCAAATTACTTGCATCATCCTATAGAGGTTCGTAATAAATTATTTCAGGGTTGTAGATGGTTTCCTTATGAAAAATATAGCTGACGGCACTTTCCTATTGTCTTTAGAGGCTTAAAAATGTAACTCGGTATCTGAGAGTTACTCAAGGCCAACCTAGATGCATGAAACATTTACACAATATTGGGTTGTGGTTGGGTTTAAATGAAGTGTTATGACATGAAATATAAGCCCAGGAAGTTTGAATCATGAGGTAAAAAAAAGGAAGATCTTCATCTCTCTCCTCACTTTATCCTGCTAAAAACAAAAGTGACTGAGCTAGCTTTGTGCAGGTGAAATATATATACCTCTGGGGAAAGGAAACAGCTGTTGAGGAAGAAACCTAACGGAAAACTGTCATTTTTCAATAACTGCTTTCAATTAAATTAAGACATCAAAGGGATGCTGTTTTCACATTATAATATCTAGCATGCATCTGAATGTCTGCCAAATGGTTACAATACACAGGCCACTGAAGCAAAACCAATGTTTTCCAGAGCACTGCGGCTCCACTCCATCTGTGGGTTAATCCTCATTTCTGACAGCAACTGAGAGAACTTAAATCGATTAGCTCCCACTCCGTGCTCTAGCCACGCCTCCCCTTAATCCCCAGTCTTTCTCTCAGTTGCTGACAGACTGAGGTGGAATAATTTTTGCTCCGTGCTCTGGATCTTTGGCCGTTAGGTTTCTTTATTTTCTTTTGATTAGTTTTTCTGTTCGGTGGAGCTTGGGGCTACTTTGATTGATTTTTCGCTTTGCTTCGTTGCCTGCCTGCCTGCTGGTTCTGCCTGCGGTGTGCCTGGGGTGCCTGGTCACGCGGAGCTTCGGCGCTGTGAGCGCCTCCAGCCGCCGGATTCCGACCCCTTGGGGCGGATCCGGCCCTTACAGTCGAGGGGAAGGTTGGCGGCTGCCACCTTCCCTTTCAGATCGCTCCCCCGCCTTTACCATCTGCGAGGGGAGCGGAGGCAGGCACGGCGGCCGTCCCGTCAGGGCTCTGCGGGCGGCGCCGTTCTCCCTGGGCGGCTAAATAGCCGGGCGAATCCCAGGTGATAAGGGGCTTTCGCGGCGACCGTCCCGACAGGGCTCTGCGGGCGGCGCCGTCTTCCCTTCCTTCAGGAGCCGCAACAGCGCTGGGAGGAGCGAGCGCCGGCGAGGAGAACCGCCCGCTCGAATTCGGTCTTGTGCGGCTGCCTGGCTCACAGCCGGTTCGGGACACGCTCCACGTGGGAGGCTGAGTAAGCGGCGGGCGCCATTTTATCGCAACGTGGCCGCCCGCCATTTTGTCTTCGTGTTTGGGGCCCGCAGTGGAGTTACCAGGAGAGTTTGCCTTGTGCGCTCTGCTCTGGCCTGGTTGTGAGAGTGAGGGCTTGCCTTCCTCCTCTCTTTCCTTGTCCCGTTCAGGCGCCTTCTGCAGGTTCTGTGGGGGGGGGAGTGTTATGGTGTGCGGGCTCACGCTGCCTTGCCTCACCTTCCCCCATTTCTCCCCTGTGCCGTGACCTGATCTTAACGGCTGGGGACATTTTGGGCACGAAACCACTCCCCTGCTGCCTGGGGTCGTTTCTGTGCAACAAAATTTTTGTGTCAGGCTTTGGCTGCAATAGAGGGGGGGGGGTGCCCTTCAGCCCCAACCTCTACAGCTTTGTAATTTGTGTGGTTGTGCCAGGGTAGTTTGGTTTGCCCAGCTACATATTTGACTTGTTTGGCACAAATTAAGTAATTTGCAGAATTTGATAATTTGCATGTCATTTGCATAAATTACTAATTTGAATATATTAATAAATTTGCATATATTAGCAAATTTGCATATAATTTGAATATATTAATAAATTTGCATATATTAGCAAAATTTGCATATAATTTGCATATATTAATAAATTTGCATAAAATTTGCATATATTAATAAATCTGTTTATAAAAAAAAAAGACTGTTGCCTGGTGTCCTGCAGAATGGCCGATTCATCATGCTCCTCTGATTTGGAGCGGGAGCCTAGCCCGGTACGGCCCCCCAAACTTGCCAAGAAGCTTTCTGGCAAGAGGAGCCGTAAATCCCACCATTCTAGGGCGTCTTCTTCAGCTGAGAAGGACGCGCTCCGAAGGCACAAGGCTTTGGAAAGGCAGTGGGAGAAGGCTAAATCGGCTGCGGCCACGCCGGTTACCCACGTGCAGGGGGCCTCTCCAGGTAGTCCGTCTGGTCCGGCGCAGGCCCTCTCCGGGAAGGTCTCGTCTGCTTCTCTGTCTCTTTCCAGGGGCATCTCTCAATCTCTGCCGGATGTCTCCCGAGCGGGATTGGACGTTGGCCATCACCTGTGTCGTCAGCCTTCCTCCGCTACGTTCACGCCCACAGCTGCGGGGATGAGACCGGTGGCTCAGCCTGGCGTGGGGCCACAGTTTGACTTCCAGATGGTGCTGTCTACTGCTTTGGCCTCTATCATGGCAGCAAGCGCGCAGACTGCGGCTCAGACTTCTGTTCCAGGACCTTCCCAGCCGCGTCAGGTGACTCCTGTTGCTTGCAGATCCCGTGAGCCTGTGCAGCCTGAGACTGACTCTTCAGAGGAGTCTGATCGTGAGGAGGATTATCCTGATGATGAGTTTTCGGAGGACGAGGGTCTGCTACCGGATTCGCCCGCCTTTACGGGTCTGTTCCGACCGGCTCTGTTCAAATCCTTGCTGCACAAGGCGCGCCTGACTACTAACTTGGGATCGGTGGGGGCTCAGCCTCCACCTTCACAGTCTGAGGTGGGACCGCATGATGCCTTGTTCAAGCAGACCAAGACCGAGAGGGACTTTGTGCCATGCCCTCAACTGTTTACTGATGTCCTGCAGGCTCCGTGGGGACAACCGGGTTCCTCGACTGCGCCCACGAATTTGGACAAAAAGTTGTTTTGTTCAGCGCCCGAGTTGGATGCTCTACTGGAGCTGCCGGTGGTGGATGCTCCAGTGGCGGCACTGACTTCGCAGTCGTTGGTGTCGGGGGATCCCCTGGAGGGTTTGAAGTCGGAGGAGAGGCGCACTGAGCTGGCTTTCCGCAAGGCGCATCAGGCGGTAGCGTGGACCGTCCGTTCGGCTACGGCGACATCATTCTTCAACAGGGCCTCTCTAATCTGGCTGAGACAGCTGCAGGAACGCCTTCCTCCGGAGGAGAGACGTTTGCACCATGATGTTAATAAGATTATCGCAGCCACTGAGTATTCGGCGGATGCTTCTCTGAGCTCGGTCAAGTTTGCTGCCAGGGCACTGGCGGCTTCTGTCACGTCTCGCCGTTTGTTTTGGTTGAAGCCTTGGAAGGCGGACGTTAAGACGAAATGGAAGCTGGCAGCGGCTCCGTACAAGGCTCCGGCGCTTTTTGGAGCTGCTCTGGATCCGGTCCTTGTCGAGGACAAGGATAAGCGGAAGGTTATGCCGTCGTCTTCTCACAAGCGAGATAGACGTTTTACGCCCTATTCCTTTCGCCAGCCCTTTCGTCAGTATCCCGGGGCCAGCGGGTCCCCCGGTTATCGCCAGACATTCCCGGCAGCTGATCGGTTTTCCGGGAGACGTGGGTTCCGTGAGAGAGGTGGAAAGCAGGCGTCTTCGTCTCGTCCGTTCAGAGGAACCGGCACCAAACCTTTCCGTCGGGGCAAATGACTCGCCGCCTGCGGGTCCGGTCGGCGGTCGTCTTCGGTTCTTCCGGAGTCAGTGGGAGTTGTCGACTCCGGACCTGTGGGTCCGTCGCACTGTGGCGGAAGGGTTGTCGATCGAATTCTTGGATCGTCCTCCCGGGCGCTTCCTCCGTTGTCCCGTTCCGTTGACAAGCGAGCGTCACAATTTGATGCTGGAGGAGATCTCGCACCTGTTGGAGATAGAGGCGATAGAACCGGTGCCTCGGGATCAGTGGGGGACCGGATTTTATTCAGTTCTGTTTTTAGTTCCCAAAAGTTCAGGAGGAGTCCGGGGAATCCTCAACTTGAAACGACTGAACCTGACAGTGCGTTATCGCCGTTTCAAGATGCACTCCCTGCGTTCTATTCTTGCTTCGGTGCGGCGGGGGGATCTCCTCCAGTCCGTGGATCTTCGGGAGGCGTATCTCCATGTTCCAGTCCACCCTTCGCATCGGCGGTTTCTGCGCTTCGAGTTTGCGGGCAAGCATTACCAATATTGTGCAATGCCATTCGGGCTCTCCTCCGCCCCGCGGACGTTCACCAAGTTGGTTGCGGTGGTGTCGGCTTCCCTCAGCTCGGTTCCGGTGCGGACTCTGTGTTACCTGGACGATGTGCTGGTGCTGTCGTCATCTCGGGACAGGGCGGTTCAGGACATGGACCTGGTCTTGACGGCGTTCCGGGCACATGGGTTCACGATCAACGTGGAAAAAAGTCACTTCATCCCGTCCACGTCGATTCTGCATCTGGGCGCCATAATAGACTCTGCGAGAGGACAGGTGTTTTTGTCTCCGGACAGAGTGAAAGACATCTCACTGTTGCTGGACCAGGTGCTCTCCCAGAGATCGGTGCCATTGTTGACTCTGTCGAGGCTGTTGGGGAAGTTTGTCTCCTGTTACCAGATCGTCCCTTGGGCGAGACGTCATTCGCGGCCGCTGCAGTGGCTTCTCCTCCCGTTTCAACGGAGGGGGCGGGCCAACTCTTTGAGGAAGGTTCCCGTTCCCCCTCAGGTCAGGCTGTCGCTCCGTTGGTGGAGATCGGCGGCCATTCGGAGAGGTTGTCATTTTCTGGGCTTGGACCGGGTGGTCTTGACCACGGACGCCAGCCTGCACGGCTGGGGCGCCCACTTGTCCAATCGGGTGGCTCAGGGTGTATGGACCCAGACCGAGAGTGCCCTGAGCATCAATCTGCTGGAACTGCGGGCGATCAGGTTGGCTCTTCGTCATTTCAGGGCGGAGATTCGGGGGCGACACGTTTTGGTCCTCACGGACAACACGTCGGCCAAAGCGCACGTGAACCGGGAAGGCGGTACCCGGTCCCGGAGCCTGATGTTCGAGTCGGAGAGGCTGTTCAGCTGGGCGGAGCGGAACTTGTCATCAATTCGGGCGGACCACATTTCCGGCGCAGCGAACATCCAGGCGGATTGGCTAAGCAGGGAGGTGATCGACCAGGCAGAGTGGCAACTTCATCCCCGTCTATTTCGAGAACTGACTCTCCGTTTCGGGGATCCGGTGGTAGATCTCTTCGCCACTCCTGCCAACGCCCAGCTTCCTCGGTTCATCTCCCGTTATCCTTCTCCGCTGGCCGAAGACACAGACGCTCTGCGTTGCCGCTGGCCCCCGGGTTTGCTGTACGCCTTTCCTCCGGTCACGTTGATCCAGCAGGTCGTCCGGAAGATCATAGCGGAGCGGGCGAGGGTGTTGCTGGTGGCCCCTTCCTGGCCTCGCCGGCCCTGGTTCCCGGACCTAGTGGAGCTGTCGGTTTCCGAACCGTGGGTGATCCCCCCCCACAGAATTGCCCTGCGCCAAGGGGCCATCTCTCACCCCGAGCCGCAGTGGCTCCAGTTGGCCGTCTGGGATTTGAGCGGCTCCTTCTAAGGAAGGGCAGGCTTCCGGACCCCGTCATTGGCGTTATCCAGGCGGCTCGTCGACCGTCCACAACGCGGATTTACGAGGCGTCTTGGCGGGCGTTTTGCCGTTGGGCCGCTGGGAGTCACGTGGATCCCACGTCAGCGTCGGTGCAGGATGTTCTTGGTTTCCTTCAGACGGGTTTCGAGCGGGGACTCGCCCCGGCTACGTTGCGTCGCCAGGTGGCGGCTCTGTCAACTGTTATCTCAGCTCCTCCTTTCCAGTCGTTGGCGCATCATCCTTGGATCCGGGGGTTTCTTCATGGCGCTCGGAATTTACGCCCGGTGGTGGTCCACCGGTATCCCACTTGGGATTTGCAGTTGGTTTTGCAGGCGCTTACCGTTGCACCCTTTGAGCCGTTGGGCTCGGTTTCGCTTAAGTTTCTTTCCTTTAAGGTGGCCTTCCTTCTGGCTGTCACGTCGGCGCGGAGGATTTCGGAGCTCGCCGCGTTGTCGGTCAGGGAGGACTTGTGCATCTTTCGTCCTAATACGGTTGTGCTTCGTTTGGATCCGGCATTTACGCCCAAGGTGAACTCGTGGTTTCATCGCGCGCAGGAGATCGTTTTGCCGGATTTTTGTCCTTCACCTCGTCATCAGCGCGAGGCTCTTTGGCATACTCTGGACGTTCGTAGGGCCTTACGTCGATATATCCGCCGGACGGCGGCTTTTCGGAAGTTGGAGGCCCTCCTCGTGTCGTTTCACCCGGCCTCCATGGGTCAGAAAGTTTCCTCGGCCACGGTGGGTCGGTGGATCAAGGCGTGTATAGCGTGCGCTTACGAACGCCAGGCGAAGACTCCTCCGTCGCGGATTTTGCCTCATTCGACGAGGAGTGCCGCTACTTCTGCGGCTTGGTCGACGCAAGCGTCGGTGTTGGACATTTGCCGGGCTGCCACTTGGACTTCGTTGTCGCCGTTTATACGGCACTATCGGATTGACTCTTACGCTTCGGCCGATGCCTCGTTTGGTCGGAGGGTATTGCAGAGTGTTGTTCCGGGGTCTTCGGGGGGGTGCAGTCCGCCTCCCGGCCCTGTGGTTTGAGCTTGGGTATGTCCCACAGATGGAGTGGAGCCGCAGTGCTCTGGAAAATGGACGTTGTCTTACCTGAACGTCCTTTTTCGGGGCACTGCGGCTCCACTCCATTCCCTCCCTATTGGTTTGCTGTTGGCGTCCTGCTCTTGTTGGTTGTTGGTTTTGTTTTTTGGTCCGAATAAAGTTTGTCAATTTCCTTGGTGCTGAGTCTTCGTTCAAGACTGGGGATTAAGGGGAGGCGTGGCTAGAGCACGGAGTGGGAGCTAATCGATTTAAGTTCTCTCAGTTGCTGTCAGAAATGAGGATTAACCCACAGATGGAGTGGAGCCGCAGTGCCCCGAAAAAGGACGTTCAGGTAAGACAACGTCCATTTTCACTTTTTGTTTTTCCCCCATGCCACAAGGGAGTTGCAGGGATTTGGCTGTATCTTTGAATGCAGATCCAGAAATTATTCATTTAGGGATTAATTCAGAGGTCCCCAAACTTGGCCGCTTTAAGACTTGTGGACTTCAACTCCCAGAATTCTCCAGCCAGCTGTGCCACCTCTGGATTAATTGATAGCTGCTTAAACATCTCCAAGAATCTCTTGAGGGTTGAGCTACAAGAAAAGGCTTTCTTTTTTGGACCAATTTGTTTTAAAGGATTAGAGTGCTTTCTATAGGAAATCTTGTCTAAGCGCATGTATTCTAAATGAATTCAGTCTTAGCTTCCATGATCCCTAACCATGCTCGCTACAATTATGGAAATTGTTCAACACCTCCAAACCTTTTCTGTAGCTTTTATTTTTATTCTCTCCCATGCAATGATGATTTAGATGAAAAAAAAATCTGAAGTTTCCTTAAAAGGACTTGGAATTATAAATGATGAATTTATTTCTTGGCAATCTTATTTTCATGGCATTATGGACCTCAGGGGAGAACTATTTGCACAACCAATTGGATGCATGACAAAATGTTGCTTTTGGGAGGTGGCCCATAGATTTTTTTCTAGCAGATGTTTCCCAGATTTCGTCTTCCTCCTGTCACCTATATTGAGCATAATATTGGAATGTTTTTGCTAAGGATATTAGAGATAAATGGTGCTATTTCTGAGCCCTGCAGTGAAATTGATTAATCTGGCAATTGATGCTGTGTCTTGTGAGATGCCCAAAGTTATTTTCAAAAGGTAGCCAGCTCATACTTTTAGCTGGTCTCTAATGCCAATATGCACTGAGGCCAAATTGCCAATGCCGAGTGGGCAGTAATTTGGCTACATGTTAATATGACCTTTTCCAGAGCAAAAGGAAATTGTCTGCAGATTTGTCATGACACACAGACCAGAGGAGTATTGCTCAACACACATTTCTAAAATCTTCCTGTTTGCTAGCCAGAAAAAGAAGTTAGATCTTTAAAAAAGTTACTATTTTAAATTATCAAACTATAACACCAGCAGAAAACAAAGAAAACAGGTTTTATTGTGAAGAAAAAAAGGTAAAAAATAGGTATTTTTAAAATAAGCATAACGAATGAGAAAAACAATAAAACAATAAAAACAATAAAACAATAAAAAAGAGAGGAAAGTTTTACAAAATCATTGATAAATTTAAGTCCTTAAATGATCACTAGATGTAAAAAGGGTCAGATATCAGATTTTATCTGGTCTATTTTTAAATAAAAGCATATATGGGCCAGTGGTCTCATTGTGTAATAGCTGGAACAGGATAAGGCAATGATGTAATTCCATGAATGAGGAACTGAAGAAAGAGATCAACATATATAAAGATGTAAAGTCATAAGGACTCGTCTATACACGGAGCTTTAAAAAGCAAACATTTTTGGTTTTGTGTTGATGTGTTTTAGTTTTGTATTTTGCTCTTCTGTCCTTTTTAATTTTATTTAAATAAGTTGGTGTTCAGTGAAGCCATTTACAATCATTTAGGAATCAGATGGTCTTTAAATAAAATAAATACGAAACAAGGCAAATTAAGTAAAAAGCTATAAAACAAATGATAAAATGGCAGTGAAATGCAAACAGGTGTATTCTTTTAAATAAGTGCAAAAGTGGCACAATAACAGAAACAATTTCCAAATGGCTTAGTTTGTTGAACAAAGAAACAAAAATCTTTGACATATTAAGAACTGACCAGTTTATTATAGACAATTTATTATCATTTTTGGTCAAGATAATATGACAAAATCTCAAGAAGAATATCCAGGTCAATGGAAATTTGTGTAATAAAGTGGAGTCCACAGTCTTTTTGTTTCGTGAATGTTAAGTCCTCAGACTTACAACGCAACAGCGAGGAAGGTCCTGATTGGCTAAGGTGCACAGCATTTGCGGCGGGAGAATAAAGCTCTCCAATTGGTTTATTGCGTCTGACAGCTGCTATATAAATAGCTGTCAGACGAACAAACTGTTCTGTTGCCGTTCTAAGCTTTCTCTGTTCCTGTTGCCTGTGTTAAGCCAATAAAGGCTTGCTAGCTTCAGAACCTGCCTCGCCTCAGTTCTTCCCAACCCCTGGTTGCCCAACAGAAGACTGGCGACAAAGGTGGGATTCAGGGTTGAGGTGACAATTCAGTGAAGTCACTGAGAGCTGGGCCATGAAGCCAAGTGCTGTGAGCAACGTTATGTCGCATTGAGAGCAAATTCCTCACACTATCATCCGACCGTCCTTATAAGGATGGCTCCTCCGACATTTGCGCCGTTCAACCGGCAACCAAGACCTGTAATTTGTATCAGGCAAGATTTGAATGTTTCCTTGAAGCAAACGATTATACGGAGCTGAAGAGCAGCAGGAAGCGCGTACATTTCTTAAATTTTGTGGCCCTGAGATATTCACGACTGCCCTAGCGCTAATGGCACCACAGCCAGTACACACAGTGCCATGGGACACTCTGAGGAACAAGCTCAAGAATCACTACGCGCCAATGCCTTCCCACAAAGCCTGCCGGTTTAATTTCTGCCAGCGAATCTAGGAGGGAGAAACCATCAATCACTACATGGCCACCCTCCAAACCGCCGCTTTAAATTATGAGTTCAGGGACCTCGAGGACTCACTCCTGGAACTATTTGTTTGCGGAGTGAGGGACCTGAGGGTGCAAAGACATCTACTAGAAAGGAAAGACATCACGCTCTAGTCCGCAATCAAAGTGGCACAAGCATGCGAACTGTCAAATAAGTCAATTACTGAGATCAGGAGATCACAAGTTCCCATGCGACCGGCCAGCCAACAGCTGTCCATTATGAAGACGTAGAATCAGAAGAAGCTACCGAAGATGATGATGAGGTCAGTCGCCTCAGAACACTACAGGCAAAGAAAATAATAATAATAATAACTTCATTGTACGTGTATACACAGCATACCATACAACAAAATTCACTTAACATCCAAAGACCAGATCCAACACACATAACAATCCCACCCACCACAATTCCCCACCCCTAAACCACCCAAACATCCACACAACAGATCAAGTAAAGCTGTCTAACAGCTCACTGATGGTGGCCCTTTAGTTCATTGTTGAGTGCAATTATAGCTCTGGGATAAAAACTATTCAGAAAACGTATGGTCTGAGTTTTAATTGTTCTGTATCTTCTGCAAGAAGGCAACAGTCCAAAAAGATTGTAAGCAGGATGGGGAGAGTCTCTGAGAATGTTACGCAACTTTCTCAAACAGCGAGATTCGAAGATGTCGTCCAGGCCTGGTAGCTGGAGCCCAATGATATTCTGGGCAGTTTTAATGATTCTCTGTAGAGCTTTCTTGTCTGCTACAGAGCTGCTCCCATACCATGCAAGAATGCCGTATGTCAGGACACTCTCAATGGTGCTGTGATAGTAGGACAAAAGAAGATGCTGAGATAGATTTATCTTCCTGAGCATTCTCAGGAAGTACAGCCTCTTCTATGCCTTCTTAACAAGCATCTTAACATTCATAGTCCATGAGAGGTTCTTCAAGATATAAATGCCCAGAAATTTAAAACTACCAACCCTCTCCAAAAAGCCCCTCAGACAAGAATACCCCATGTCCACCCTGCATGAACTATGGTGAAAATCACCTTAGGTCGACATGCCATTTTAAAAATGCCATCTGCCACAGGTGTGGGAAGAAAGGACACTTGGCGCATGTTTGTTGAGCCAACATCTCAAGCAACCAATACCCATCCATGAGATGACAGTTTGACAAGACAATGAAGCCCAGCAGAGATTGCGTTACCATCTCATGTGACCAGAGATGCCCTGAGGTTGCCATCCATCACTCTTCCTCCCTGACCAGCCACAAGGTTTAACTCATGATCCTAATAGAAGGCGCCACTTGCAGAATAGAGGTGGACACCAGATCCTCCAAATCTCTGATCTCGTGGGATACCCTAAAAAAGCTAGTCTCCATGATCATGAAAAAGGTTTTAAAACCTTG
The DNA here is from genome assembly GCA_012654045.1 of Ptyas mucosa. Classification (NCBI taxonomy): domain Eukaryota; kingdom Metazoa; phylum Chordata; class Lepidosauria; order Squamata; family Colubridae; genus Ptyas; species Ptyas mucosa. The sequence goes on along the minus strand of WNWU01013629.1, from coordinate 5,866,787 downwards.
TCACGTACAGCTCTGTCACTATTAGGGAAATTCCATCCCTATCTTGGGTCGCTGCCAGTTCTTGGTAGAGTTCAAGAGCTTCATGGGATGCATTCCCTTAATAATCGTCCAGGGCCACCTTCCCAGTCTGCTTGGCCTGGACTAGTTCAATTCATTAGGGCTCGGCATCACTGGCATCCACTCTACCACTCCTGATGACTACAGGGACATGCTAGCCGAATTCGCCAAGGTCTTCGATGACGTTTTAGGTAATTATAATGACTCCCCCATTTCCCTTAGCTTAAACCCACAAATTGCCCCAATTTGATTAAAACCAAGGCACACCCCCATTATCTGCGCTCTAAAGTTGATAAAGAGCTAAACAAGCTGATCACTCAGGGCATTTTAGAGCCCATCGATCATACCAGGTGGGAAACCTCTATTGTAATCCCAATCAAGCCAGATGGGTCTATTCACATTTGCGCTGATTACAAATGTACTCTAAACTGAGCCCTTCAAGCAAACCTATATCCAGTACCAGTTATGCTGCATCTGCTGCACTCCCTTGGCCATGGCACAATATTTGCCAAACTGGACATGGCGCAAGCATACCAACAGCTCCCAGTGGATGATGCCACAACTGAGGCACAAACCATCATCACACACTGGGGAGCTTCAATTTGGCATAAGTGTGGCACCTGGCATTTTTCAGGGGCTAATGGAACAACTGCTGCACGGTTTGCCTGGAGTTGTTCCATACTTTGACAGTGTATTAATCTCAGCCACCAGCCAAGCTGAACTGAAACACAGACTAAGGGCCATTTGACTCTGATTCCAACAGATTGACCTCAAATTAAAACAGCAAAAACATGCAGAATAGGGGTGCCTAGAGTGGAGTTTCTGGGTTATATCATTGACTCCTCAGGCATCCACCCTACACCATCCAAAGCGGCTGCCATAAAAAAGGCACCAACGTCTACCAATAAGACTGAGCTATAGGCTTTCTTAGGTCTATTGAACTTCTACAGCATCTTCTTGCCTCACAAAGCCTCAGTGGCAGAGCCACTCCACTGGCTTTTGGACAAGAAGACCCCCTGGTTCTAGGGCAAACACGAAGCTGCAGCATTTTTCACTGTCAAACACCTATTAACGTCTGGATCTGTCCTAGTGCAATACAATGAAGGCCTTCCCCTCATACTGGTGGCTGACGCCTCACCTTTTGGCATAGGGGCGGTCCTCAGCCATAAGCTTCCTAACTGTTCTGCCCCAGCTACGGACCCCAAAGAACATAGCACACACAAAGTCCATACAAACCTTATTTTACTAATTAAGGACTACTAATGAGCTCTCTTAGTAGTTGTTCGAACACAAGTACATTTTAAATCAGTCTTTTCTGAACAAGGGCTGTTAATTTAACTTCATTAACAGCTAACAAGAATCCAAAAAATAATAACTCAATTCTGAGGCACAGTATTTCAGATAACCGTAATCTTACTGTGGTTGGCAGAATGCCCAGAAGCAATTTGCAGGAAAACTGACAAGAGAGAAACAAGAGCCGAATCAAACGTTTCTGGAATCAAGACACAAAGGAATATGAACAAAGTTGTTTTTTGCCAATTGCATCAGTTGTCGTCCTTCCTTAAATAGACTAGGGGAGTGGCCAATCAGCCCCAAGCCTTACTCTCGAGGAGATCTCCTCCTGAGGAGCCATTCCTGCCTTTTAACAGCTCTGCGTGCTCATGCATCGAGAAGAGGCTCCTCCTCTTCTTCGTCTTCACTTATGGGAGCTTCTGGAGGTTCTGAAGGCCCTGGCTGAATCCCTCCTCTGGTACCACATCTTCTCCAGCCTCCTCATTGTTTGACTCGAGCGCCAGCTGCACAGGCTGCTGGCGCACCACTGCACCAGCCTCCTCGCTGTCGGAATCAGCTACTAACTGCACAGGCCGCTGACGGGCCACAACACTAACAGGACTGAAGCTCCTATAGCCTTCTACTCCAGGATTCTCTCTTCCACTGAACACAATTATAGCCAAATCTATAAGGAAGCGCTAATGGCTGTTGCTGCCATTAAACGCTTCCACAATTACCTATACGGCCATTTCTTTTCTCTTGTCACTGACCATAAGCCTCTCCTGGGTCTTTTGGCAGGAGACAAACAAACACCCCAGGTTTTGTCCCCATGCATGTCCCGCTGGACTGAATTCCTGGCAGCCTATTCCTACCAACTCCTTTACTGCCCAGGAAAACATTTATCCAACACCAAGCTATATAAATAGCTATCAGACAAACAAACTCTTCTGTTGTCGTTCTAAACTTGCTCTGTTCCTGTTGCCTGTGTTAAGCCAATAAAGGCTTGTTAGCTTCAGAACCTGTCTCACCTCAATTCTTCCCAACCCCTAGTTGCCCAACAGAGCAGTGAACAAATCTGGAAGTTTTTGAACTTATTGTGAGCACTTATACAAAGTAGTATCTGAAGATCTTGCCTTTCAAGACAGAGGATCTTGACAACTCACTGTGGTGAGGTTAACGTGGAGGGGTGGGCGTGGATGGGTCGGCCTGGCCACAAGGGTGTGGCCAGGTCAGCACGGATAGCTGGTTGTGGCCGGGTCGGCGCACTGGGTCAGCGCACCAGGTTAGCGTGGAACAAGTCAGGTTGACCAACTGGACATGGGGACAGATCCTTACCTCCCTAACTGCCAGCAGACAAACACAGAGCTGGGTGCTGTTTTATCTCACCCTAGCATCACAATCTCAAAAGGAGAGAAATCTGTGAAGACTATTTGAGCCCATGCTGGAGCCCAGTGATGGTCAATCCATCTCCTCTGAGAACAACTCCACCTCAACCCTAACAAAATTGAAGTTTCAACCCACCGAGATCTCGAGAGCTGTCTTGTTTTATATCTTAAAAATGTTAACCTACCATTTTATCCAGTGGTGGAATTCAATTTTTTTTACTACCGGTTCTGTGGGCATGGCTTGGTGGGCATAGCTTGGTGGGCGTGGCAGGGGAAGGATACTGCAAAATCTCCACTCCCACCCCACTCCAGGGGAAGGATACTGCAAAATTCCCATTCCCTCACCACTTCTGGGGGAAGGATATTGCAAAATCTCTATTCCCGTCCCATTCTGGGGACAGCCAGAGGTGGTATTTGCCGGGTCTCCGAACTACTCAAAGCTTCTGCTACTGGTTCTCCAGAACCTGTCAGAAGCTGCTGAATAGCACTCCTGATTTTATCTAGCCCCCTCCTTCAGCATATTCCCTACCCTAATCCTGCTTCTGGAAAATGAATTGAAAATCACTGAATTGCAGCTGCTCATTATTTTAATTTTCTTTAAAATCTTATGGGGCTCATGTAAAGCCCAGGGGCTTCCTGTAAAGAAAAAAGTTAGTGAAGAGCAGTATTTTGGAGCAGGTCAGCTTCCATTTGTTTTGAAAAAAAATATAAGTTGGGGGGGGGGATTGAAGCCAGGGTAATGTCATATTGGCATAAATAGTCTATTAAATTGAAGGTGCTACTATCAAATACATCTGGATTTCTACTACATTATACACAAAGAACATCATCTATAACCAAGATGGCTAGGAGTCTAGCACATTCAAAGCAGCAAATTAGAGAGGTGTTGTATGTGGATCATATAGAGACCAACATTTCCCTTTGTTCAGTAGCCTAGGCAACCAGCCAAAGCAGAGGGTAGCATTCAAATGGTAACAACTCCACAGAGGATTTCCCTCCATTGTTATTTTTAAAGGCTTTACAATCCTTGGAAACAATTCTGCTCAAATCACAGGCTACATCTGGCAAGTTTGAGGCAAACAACTTTTTTCTTTACAAATCATCTCTAAAATAGATATTTGTGGGGGATGACAGAAAAGGATGCTTAATTCAAACACCTAATTTGAAGTTTGTAATCCTTTGATGTTACTTTATGGAATCAATGATTCTTACAAGAGTCTTTCTGTGGAGTAATGAGATAGATCTCAAGTAAATATGTACCAAATAAACACAGATGGTTACATTTGGTTTGTTTAGCTTAATTACTGCCAAAAAACCCACACACCAGAACAGCTGTGGCAAAGTACTAGCACAGCTTTTGTAGGAAGCTAGGAGAAAGCTTTTGAAGCCTATCAGGCTCAGCATGCTTTAGAAAGCTGCAGTTTGATTTGAGTAATGCAAACCTGCTGATTTTTTCACTAAGCATACTTGGTCTTAGGGTGCAATATGAACCTAACAGGAAATAAGTTCACACATTCTAAACCAGAGTTGGTTTTAGGTGTGGCTTGTTGAATAAGTCACAAAACTATATTAGCACATACTGAATCACAATTAACTTAGCTTCCTGTGCACACAGCACTGCACTTACAATCCATAATGGCTGGATTCACACATTGCATTAATTCTAAACAGTTGGAGGCCTATTCCCTTATTGTACCTTAAAACAGCTCTTAAGTGAGTGGTGGGCTGATGTGCATGGGTCCCCATTGCTTGTACAAGTTGAGATGCTCATGTGCACTCCAGCCAGCCAGTCCTGTGCCCCAATTCTGAATAAGCCACAGCTCATTAGTGGGCCACAGCCTGGGGGTTGGGGCCCTCTGCTTTAAAAAAATATCTTATTTCTAAATGAATATATAACGAGACCAACATAAAACATTTATTTAATGGCAATTTCAAATAAAGTGATGGAAACCTGGTTTGAAATAATTACTTCATTCCCATGCCAGATTACTTTATAAATTGAATGAATAAGATGTAAATAAAGATCTTAGGTTTGGGTGAGGCCTCTAATTATTCAAGAAACAAAGAGGCTTGGGACCAACAGAGAATATAGGTACAATGCAATGGGCTAGAATTTAAAAAGATTACCTGCTTAGCATTCATATCCAGGACATTATGGGCTTATCCACGTTGTATGGTTGGTTTCCTGCCAAGACCAATCATTTTGTGAGGGACTGCACTCTGTCTTCATTTTCACTTTCCAGGTAAATCTCTTTTTTGGGTCTGCTGAAAGAATGCTTGCTTTGCACTTGGTACCTAAGTTCAAAACTTAGCAGAAAACTTGCAGGATGCATTAATTTCAAATATAGGGTACAACTCTACTATTTAAACAACCCATAGCTTCAAGGGGCAGAAAATTGAAATTACTTACTTAAAAACTCATGCCAGTTTGGTCTAGTGCTTAAGGCACAAGGCCAGAAAACAAGAGACCGGGAGATCAAACTCCACCTTAGCCATGGAAACCATCTGGGTGTCCTTGGAGCTGTCACTCTCCCTCAGTGCAACCCACCTCACAGGATTGTTGTGGGGAAAATAGGAAGAGGAAAGTCTTGGGTATGTTCATCATCTTGAGTTATTGGTAAAAATAATAAAGGTGGGATATAAATGAGCCAATTTGAGTTAAGAACCAATGTTCAGAAAAACCCTGTAGTATAACAACCATAACAGAGAAAAATAACTTCATATTTTTACAGCTCATTTGGTAAAGTATTGAATAGCCCAGTATTTCTCAACCTTAGCAGCTTTAAGAAGCATGGACTTCAGTTCCCAAAATTCCCTGGCCAGCATGTTTCCCCAGGGAAGTCTGAGAATTGAAGCCTGCACATCCCAAAGTTGCTGAAGTTGAGAAATTCTGGAATAGCCATCCCCCAAAATTGTAATTTTAAAATAATAGCGTACTGCATACAGCATTTTACACCATTAGAATATTAATTTCAATTATAAGCCCAATGTTTTGGAAGAAAGGAAAACATAGGAAGAATATGGAAGACTTGTGTATACAATTCAACTATTAAGCTTATCATGAAAATTAGAAATTAAATGCATATTTTCACGAATACAACGAAATTAGTTATAAATTGGTAATAAAATCAGGAACCTTAATACATTCTTTTAACGTGGCTTTATTATGTTTTTTTTATAAAACATAAAAACTAATAAATAGATAGGGGAGAGAGTAGGATAAAAGATAGAAGTTCAGAAAAGTAAAAACTATAGAAAGACGAAAATGGCTTTGATTTTTTTTACAGAAGATATAGTTAAAACTTAAATTCAATTATTTTACTTTACCATTAGCTTCCATTTTTCCAATCAATTTGCCTTACACATTGAATGGAAGTGTGTAATTTCATTAAGCAACTCTTTTCAAACTTTGACAGAATCCTTTTCTTGGCTATTAAGAATAGGCAAATTAAAATATGTAAGCAAATTAAAATGTTATATACTATTTTTTTCATTCCGTTCAGATAAATTCTGTTCAACTGAATGCTAATTATGTTTATGATGAGTCTTCTCTTGAAAGAGGAAGAACCTGAGGAAAACTCAATAACTGAGCTGTAATTAGGGAGTAGTAGTTCTGTAAAAAAGAAAACTATCACCAATGATTATGTATTTAGTTTTGATTAGTATTATGTTGTCAGCAGTTTTACCCCAAACTAGAAAATAATCTCTTTGGACTTCAAAGTCAGATTGTCCTGAAAGATATAAGAGATGATTTTATGAGATACAGTAAAAGCAAGTTATGTTTTCTCTTTTTTAATTAAAAGGGAAAAATAGTTTTTCTATCCATAAAAGACTGAGCAGTCATTGAGCAAAACATTGATCTCATCTCTCTCTAAGCAGGATAAACATACATATGTTGATTTAGCCTGGCTTTTCTCAAAAGCGCCTCTCCATTCATTGCTCCAATACAGAAGAATAGAAGCTATGGGCCTCCAGGTCCCCTACCCCCAAAGTAATTCAGAACCATCCTGAGACATATACTTGTTTTGACCTGTCAAGCCAAAGGATGACATCCATTCAGTTTTAACATTGACTGTTGATTAAGTTTTCCCTACAATGCCCAACTACCATATTTTTCAGAGTATAAGACACACCAGACTGTAAGATGCACCTACTTTTTTTGGTGAGGAAAACAAGAAAAAGAAATCTGCCTCCCAGCAATTTTGCCTCCTTGCAGCAAACAGCAAACAGCCTGCTTTACTTTCATTTTCATTTTCAGCATAGCTTGATTAGCACAAGAAAAAAAAAAAAATCTGCTCCAGCAATTTACCTCCTTGCAGCAAGCAGCAGGGGCCCGGCCAAAACAGCTGAGAGTCGGGAGGCCAATCCAATCAACTTGTGCTAATTAGGCTGTGCTGAAGCTGAAAGGAGCTGTTTCATCTTGCTGCTTGCTGCTGGGAGGCAGAGGCCAAAGGGTGGGGGCCAGAAAGTGGGTGGGGCTACATTCGATGTATAAGACGCACCTAAATTTTTACCCCCTTTTAGGGGGGGGGAAGGTGCATCTTATACTCCGAAAAATACGGTAATCTTGCTTTCACTAGTGAGGCAGTGAAGCAGGTGACCCTGATGCTGAGCTACAGATTTCAGGAGTAGGTTGGCCCTCAGTTCACCTTCCAATGGCAACAGTAATTTTATGGCTGCTGCCATTTAAGTAGGAAAGCAAGCTTTGTATCTTCTGCTCTTGCCTCAGGTCAGTGCTGTGCTTTTCTCTTCTCCACCCCACCCACTTCACCAGAAGACATTTCTTGGATTCTTAACTAGATTCTAGGGAAGAGCAGTCAGAACTCAAGATGACTTCCTCATAGACCTTTCTCAGAGTTGCTTGTTTACAAGCTTTTGCACTAAGCCATAAATCAGGGATGGGGTATAAATTTTCTCAAGGGGCTTCATAAGAAATTGGGACTATCGTGAAGGACCAAACCAATAGAATACATTCCACCTGCTTGCCTGCACTTTGACCGAGGCAGCGATGGGTGGCCGCTGAGCCCAGTCCACTCACACGATAACTTCCTCACCCTCAGGCTGCTCCAAGTCAAGGACAAGCATTGCACAGGCATAGAAAAGCACTTTCTCTCTTTGAACTCCTGCAACCACAAGCCAATTGTACAACTTCATGGTGACTTTACAGAGCTGGATCTGACTCAACGTCTTCTCCTGACCCCTTGACGCCTTATTTACTTTTGATTTCTAATTTCCAATTGATCTTACATAGGCTGGACAGGGACCATAAACTGCCCAGGTCTGACATAAACCATGGTTTGCAAATTACAATGGCTTCTTTCTTCATTCTGAAAACAAAGGTGGCAATTGTGAAAGTTTAATATTGCAAATTGAGAAGATCATAGTAGGACACCAAAACAAGTATCTAGCATGAGATATCAAGTAGGTGATAAAGATTTATCTTTCTGCTTTTAAACTTTTAAAATCCGCTTTTGAATATGGGATCAGCAATCAGAATCAGCAATGGGAAATCAAATTCATTAAGTCATTAAGAGCCTTGGATAGTACAGTGGTCTAAAGCACCCTGTTATTAACACCAGCTGCCTGCAATTATTGCAGGTTCGAATCTCACCAAGGCTCAAGGTTGACTCAGCCTTCCATCCTTTCTAAGGTAGGTAAATTGAGGACCCAGTTTGTGGGGGCAATAAGCTGACTTTGTATAAATATACAAAAGTATGAAGGCTATTGCTTAGCGCATTGTAAGCCGCCCTGAGTCTCCGGAGAAGGGCAGCATATAAATCAAATTTTTAAAAAAAAGTCCATCTGTCTGACAATGTCTTTCAGCACAATAAAAAAAAATATTTCAACCAAAACTATACATCCTTTGAGGAGATGATCCAAACCTTATGACTGTCCACAGTTTTTAGCAGTATTTCTTATAATAGTGTCTGAGATTTTTTGGAGGGGGGGGGCTGGCTTCTTGATATGGCCATCAATAAATATATGAGGATGAAATGTTTGGAAACAACTGCCTACTTATTCACTAAAGCATTGCCTCCATTTTCCTTACGAGATTTCTTTCAAGTACCAATCTTAAATGAAATTCCTTTTTACAAGTGGAAATGTGTACAAATACCTGGACAGATCATAAGCTTTTGAAATCAATTGGCAATATAGGAATAAGAGGAAACAACCGAGATGGAGCCTTAGGACAAATCTGTTAAATGATAAAGAGCTCCTATCAAAACTAAACAAAGAAATTAAACAATTTTTTGTAGAAAATGGGGAACAAGGCATGGCAAGAGAAATTGTCTGGGACACTATGAAAGCTTACGTGAGGGGGATAGTCATCTCACACATGGCATTTAAAAACAAAACAGAACGAAAGGCCAGGGCGGGTTACACTAAAACCTTAATAGAATCCGAAAAAGAATTACAACAAAATCCGGGAGATGAGGGGGCCAAACAGAGGTGGTTGATGGCGAGACATAGAATTAATTTGTTAGACCAGGACGAGATGGCACAAAAAATAAAGAGATCTAAACACTACTGTTTCAAAAATGCCAACAAGTCAGGAAGATGGCTCGCCTACAAACTAAAGAAAGAAAAGGAAAAGAATCAGATTTTGGTACTGGAAGATTCTAAAGGAAATCTCTTAATAAGGGAAGAGGAAAAATTAGAGAATGTGAGGGAATTCTATGAAAATCTGTATCAAGATGAGAAAATGGAACCAAATAAGGTAGAAAAATATCTGATGGACGCCAGCCTACCCCAAATTACGGAAAAAGAAAGAGAAATGTTGAACAGAAAAATTACAATAGAAGAACTAAAAGCAGCTTTCTCTAAAATAAAAAAGAATAAATCTCCAGGTCCAGACGGCCTCCCTGGGGAATTCTATGTAAAATTGGAAGAAGCATTAAGTCTAGAGCTATTAGAAATATTTAACGAAGCCCTAGTAGGTTCAACAATCCCGGACACCTGGAGGGAAGCATACTTAACGCTCATTTTGAAAGACGGTGCTGACCCAAAAAGATTAGTAAATTACAGGCCCATTTCTCTCTTAAACTCCGACTACAAATTGTTTATGAATATAATAGCCGAAAGAGTTAAAAAAATCTTAAACTCCTGGATACACAAAGATCAAAACGGATTCCTCCCGGGGAGGCAAATCAGAGACAACCTAAGAATAGTATTAAATACCATAGAATATTACGAACAGCACCCTGAAAAACAGCTTGCACTGATGTTTGTGGACGCCCAAAAGGCCTTTGATAATTTAAATTGGAATTTTATGGTAAATCAAATAAATTTAATGGAATTCGGGACAAACTTTAGGAAAATGATCCAAAATATTTATTATAATCAGAGGGCCAATATATTGATGAACGGGGATAAGACCCAAATATTCCAGATACAAAAAGGAGTAAGGCAGGGATGCCCCCTATCCCCCTTACTTTATATTCTTGCACTAGAGGTGTTGCTGATAAAGATTAGAGCCACCAAAGAAATTAAAGGACCTAAGGTGAGGAAGGAAATCTATAAGATACAAGCCTTCGCAGATGACGTAGCCCTTATCATGGAAGACCCACTAGAAACTGGACCAAGAGTTTTATTAGAAATACAAAACTATGGCCAAGTGGCGGGCCTCAAACTTAACAAGGAAAAAAACAAAATAATAGCTAAAAACATGACAGACATACAAAAAAAGGAATTGGAAGCTCTATTAGGTTTTCAGGTAGTAAAAAAAAATTAAATACCTAGGAATTTGGATTACTGCGAGATATTCATCTTTGAAAGAGGATAACTTCACTCCACTGTTACATAAAATACATCAGGAACTTAAAAGATGGGAAAAACTAAAATTATCTCTCACAGGAAAAATAGCCGCAATTAAAATGAGCATTTTACCAAAAATCCTATTTTTATTCCAAAATATTCCACTAAGTTTGGATAAAAAATTTTTCATAGATCTGAACAGATATATTAGGAATTTTATATGGGAGGGAAAAAAATCGAGAATATCATTTAAAATATTACAGGGCAAGAGAAAAATGGGCGGATTTGGACTCCCGGATTGGGAAGTATATCAAAAAGCAGCGAAATTAATTTGGATCAAGGAATGGGTAACACTACATAACAAGAGAATATTGACGACAGAAGGACACGACCTACAAGAAGGTTGGCATGCCCACCTTTGGGATTTCAAAAAAAGAAAGAAAACCTATTTTCACAATCATAAAATCAGAGAAACACTTTTACAAACCTGGGAGGAAATCAGACAGAAAATTTACGTTAAGGCCCCAAATTGGCTCTCTATTATGGAAGCTTTGACTGCCCCAAACAAGATGGAAAGTGAAAAATTTGGCACATATAAAGATATTTTGGATGAAAACGGAAGGCTTAAACCTCTAGAAACCCTGAGAGAACACGGATTCAAGCTGGATTGGTGGAAATACTGGCAGTTGAATTCAAGATTCCAAAAAGATAGGGACCAATATGGTATTGAAAAGAAATATGTAGACTTCGACAAAATTATATGGGGAGTAGACAAGAAAATGTTAACAAAAATATACAATTTCATATTAGATGAGGATAAGGCAGAGGCCATAGCAAAAAACCAATTGAGTATTTGGGAAAAAAACTTTGGATATTGTGTTAATTTTAATGATTGGGAAGAGGCGTGGAACAGAAATTTTAAAATGACAAAAGCAGTAACATTCCGAGAGAACCACTATAAAATGCTGCATAGATGGCATCTAGCGCCTGCTAGGTTAGCAAAAATGTTTCCAAATCTCTCACCCACGTGTTGGAAATGCAAGAAAGAGGTCGGCACGTACTACCATATGTGGTGGTCCTGCCCAGTAGCTAAAAGGTTCTGGACAAAAGTACGACAATGGCTCTGCGAAATGTTAGAGCAAGATGTAATCTTATCCCCAGAACTCTTCCTTTTAGGTATAGTGGGTGACGGCCTAAAAAATAATAAAACCCAGCTTATAACCCAAGTATTAACTGCGGCTAGATTGGTATTTGCGAAATCTTGGAAAAGTAAAACTCAACCCCCAGAAGAAATGTTAATAAACAAAATATTAGAGTGTGCAGAAATGGCAAAGTTAACGAGTCTGCTAATGGATGATGAGATATCTAAATATTATGAAGTATGGGAAAATTGGTACAACTGGCTAAATAATAGAAAAAGACGATGACCTGTTTTTTTTGTGTGAATAGATACTGTGAAACACGACTATGTACTTATAGAATGTAAATATAATGATGGGAAAAAAGATAGCTTAGGACAAAGTAGATTAGATATATGATATTTAATTTATAAGAACACTGTACCTCCGGATAACAAAGAGATCTTGTAAATTTTTTAGTTTTCTTTTAATTTTGAAACTTAATAAAGTATTTGTAAAAAAAAAAAGAAATTCCTTTTTACAAAATTCAGTGATATGAGCAACTCTTCATGTAATTTATAGCTAAGGTTAGATTACTGTATCCAAAACATTCTTCCTTTTTTATTATTATTTTTCCATGAATGCATAGAACTTAGCCTGATGAAAAGTAAATGCTATATGCACTGAAAATACTCACAGCTCATGAATTACACAACAACATTTATTTATTTATTTATTTATTTTATATACCGCCCTTCTCCCAAATGGGACTCAGGGCGGTGAACAGCCGAAATTAAGATACATAAATACAAAAGTTAAGATAATTTAAAAATGCATTAAATCGATCGGCCTCCCAATTTAAAACCCCGAATCCTATGAAATTTAAAATCCCAGTAAAAAATTTATTTAGGCTAGGCCCGCTTGATAGAATAAAAATGTCTTCAGGGCCTTACGGAAGGTCCGGAGGTCCGGGATCAGTCGTATTCCGGGAGGTAGCTCATTCCACAGGGCGGGTGCCCCCACTGAAAAGGCTCTCCCCCTAGGGGCCACCAGCTGGCATTGCTTGGCCGACGGCACCCTGAGGAGGCCCTCTCTGTGACAGCCTATTGGCCGGTGGGAGGTTATCGGTAACAGCAGGCGGTCTCATAGATACCCTGGCCCTAAACCATGGAGCGCTTTGAAGGTGAGAACCAATACCTTGAAGCGCACCCGGAAGACCAACAGGAGCCAATGCAGCTCGCGCAGGAGAGGTGTTACATGGGAGCGCCGCGTCGCTCCCATAATCACCCGCGCGGGTGTTTCAACATACTATTGAAAGTAGCCTATTGGTCGAAAATGCCTACATCCTTGTAAAAACATGTTTGACTTCTTCATCCAGAAAAGAAAGGGGACAATTGTGCAAGTTTAATATTGCAAATTGAAAAGTACATAGTAAGACACCTGCAAACTTCTACCAGGACTACAGTTAGGAGACTGAGGTCTATCATTGCAGCAGTAGAGCTAAAAATATGCCTTACATGCATACTTTTTAAAATTTACCATGGATTTAATTTTTGGGAGAGCCAGTTTCGGAGAGTCAGCCAAGTGATTAAGGCAACAGGCTAAAAACCAAGAGACTGTGCGTTCCTGTTCTGCCTTAGGCACAAAGGCAGCTGGTTGGACTTGGGCCAAGCCCTCTTTCTCAGCCTTAGGAAGGAGGCAATGGCAACCCACTTGTGAAATCTTCTCAAGAAAACTGCAAAGGCTTGTTTGGTAATTTGCTAATTTTGTACTATTGTACAAAATACTACTACTATTTTTTTTGTATGTTTTAGGTTTTTCTTAAAAACATAAGAATTTTGTTTTATCCATAATTTTATACACTTCGGTAATGATCAGCTAAGGAAGTATTTCAAGGAAATAAATATCCTTCTCCAGGAAAGCATCACAGTGGATATGGGCAATGGAGAGAATAGCAATAAACTGCACTGATCATCTTGCTGAGGAAGATGTACATCCAGATGATGCAGAATGGTAGAAGTATCCTGGCTTTCTATAAAATATAGATCAAAAGGAACTTTAAAAAATATTATTTTATCCTAGACTGGACCACAAATCATGCTAAGCTTTGTTGTGTATGAACTCAGTCTCTATATTGTATAAAAGCATGACTTATGAGTTATATTATACAAAGTCACTTGATAGCACATTTTTCAACAAATTAACATTGGAATAGTTTAATGAAGAGACATAATTCTGTGTTTCAAAATAGATGTAAAAACAACTAAAATGGTAATGGCAAGCTACTTCATTCTACTCATAAGTAACTGCATAGTTTGTGCTGAAAATCTGAAGCTCTTTTCTTTGTCATTATAGAAATTTTGCACAATGCTGTTCTAAAGAAGAAAAACTTTTTTGTCTTTTGAAATCTCAACAGATATTACTAATATACTGTCAAGCCTAATTTTAGAAATATAATTGCTGGATATGTGTGTATTTTTAAATAAAATATTTAATTTTGCTGTAATTTTGCTGCCACTGAAGATATGGCCTCATCCCTGCAATATTAGTCTGGACCCAGATAAATGAAAATAATAATTTAAATACAAGGTGCACCAACAGAAAGATCACTATCAACATATTAGTAAACCTATCAGACTTCCAGATGCTTTTTCTGTTCAACCTACCAAATTAATACAGACTGTACACTATCAAGATTCGGTGCTCATGAGCGTGACAGGTGAATAAGAGCAGGAGCAAACAGAACTGCCAGCTGGAATAACAAAAATATTACAGATTAATAGACACCATATGCTGAAGAAGACTTCAAAGGCAGCTGTCACTGGACAGTAAATATTAGGAAACCCATTTAAAAGGTCAATCAACTGTGCAGAGCTAAAATTTCATGCACCAGAAAAACATTTAAAACTTTTCCAAGTAAGTGTTCAACAATATACTGAGAAGGCTAATAAAGGATTTGATTTGGGTGATGAAAGGTAAGGCATTACACTTTATGTAGAAAATATGCAGCATTTTCTTATATAATACACTTGGTACATCATGCAGCATTGGACATAACTGATAATAAGCAAAGTGGCAATAATGAACAGAGCATAAAAACCACTTGACTGAACGATTTCATCAAGGCTTTCAGTAATAATGGTTTATACAATGTGGTGTATCTTTCCAGCTATTTCACCTTCTTTTTCCCAGTATCATATATATTTGTACGTAGAAAGAAAACAAGCAATGAAACAGTTTCACCACTAACTTCCTGTTCTTCTATGCTTTGCTATGCCTATAGGTTCTGCAAAAAAACAAAACAAAAAAACAACCATCAGTTTTGCTTAGCAAAGCCACTGCTGTAAAAAAATTTAGTAAGAAACTATTTTTCAATAACTGAGTAAAGTAATCAATTTGGAAAGCATCTAATATTGCAGAGGAGAGGTTTTAACTGCAGTTCCATGCAGGTTTTTTTTTCTTTTTTTTTGAGGGAGTAAACTCATGTAACCTAGCTGCAGAGCTTTCAAGTTTGAAGCCTTTACATTGGACCACTGATCTAGCAATTCTGGTTTTATCCACTGTCTACATGGACCTGATTGAAGCAGATTGATGCTGCCTTATTACACTGTGTTTTTTTGCTTTAATCTTGGCAACCACAGAATCAAAGAAAAAAACTCCGGAAAAGAGGATAATTCATCATTATGCCCATGGCAGTTTTTTATCCCTGCACAGCAAGGTCAGATTCTGTTAAGGCAGGGTGGAGGAGACTTTGGGGGCCCAGCTGTAGTGAATGGGGGAAGTGATGCAAACTGGAGGGAGCTGATTTGTTGAATTCCTTCAACTATGTTAACTATGTTGAGGCTCTTCCATGACATGACTTATATTGATTTCTTATGTCTTTAAAAATGGTAGGAAGTTTCAAATAATATACCCAGAGGTTACCAGAGATTGAAGCAGTGGATTTAGTTTCAGTAAATAAACAAAGGATTCTTATTTATGTTAAGAGCAAAAGGAATAGGTGACATGAGGGTGGAGGTTGGATAAAGGTCAAGGTATCAGAAGAAAGATACAGGGTTTATGTGACAAAAGAAGCTGTGTGGACTATAAGAAAACAGACAGAACCGTGACTGTGTTGTGTGAGCAGCATTGAAATTAATTAAATGCCATCAAGCTGGGTTCAGCTCTTGAACCCAGTATGGATATATGCTTACCAACTTGATTAGTGCCTGCTAATATTTTGCAGCTGCCAAATATAATCTTGCTATTCATCTTATCCTTGTCTTTCCTTTCTTTTTCTAGCTTCAATCATGCTAACCATAATCAATTTTCCAGTACATCAAATGCTTATATCACATGTCCAAAATATGTGAGTTAATTACTGCCTGAAGAAAGTAACTGTCTTTATTTGGTTCCGGACTGATTACTTGATTTCTGGATAGTCCAATGTCCAGATTCGAACTTCAATTGTATCTCTTGCTCATTCTCAATTTCTAGCTTTTATAATGATATATCAGTATTTGAAAATCCTTTGACATACTGTTTTAATCTTGGTTATTATTGAAATGTCTTATCCTTCATGATTTTGTTGAGGTTTGCTATTGTCTTCATCAATACATTTAATCTAATATTTACAGCTCCATCCTATCATCTTTCTTTAACAGTGTTTAAAGCCTTCTAAGGCTTCTTTAATTTTGACTAATGAAGAGGTGTCATTCACACATTTCAATTTGTTAGTATTCAATTTGTTAGTATGTCAACCTTAGCTATCATCCCACTCCATCCTGTTGTTCTGATATTTACTGTATAAATTGAACAGAGATAAGCACAATATCTATTCACTATTTTTCTTTTCTTTAGTTTTCTTAATTTAACTCATATATGATACCAGTAGGTTATGATCTGTTCTGCAGGTAGTTCTTGAGTTATGGCTACAATTGGGAGTAGAATTTCTGTTGCAGAATAATGCAGTCATAAAGTGTAACATAATGTGATTATATTGCTTAGCAATAGCAATCCTGCTATGTTTGCTTTGGGGAGGACAGGACGGGAGACGGGACTTTCACTTATTATGAAAACAGGCCACATTTCGTTTCTGCTTTCTTTCAGAAAGAGGCTGTAGGCAATCTACATGCACTTCATTTAATGCTTGGAGCAAACAGTTTTTTATCCCCTTTTCAGTTGTCCTTGTCCATTGCTCAACATTTTTTTTCTTGGCACACCAAATACTGGTTCATCCAATCATAAAATACCTGCTTCTTTTGTTTTACCCAGTCTTATCCAGGGATTTCCCTGCATCTAACTAAAGGCAAACGCAATTTTCCATAATGAGATATTCTTTCAAAAAAAAAAATCTCCTTGGAAATCTTAACTAAAGAGACTCCTCAGTTTTTCAGAAGTTGGATCCTAAATGGTCCGAAAAGAGAGCTTTCCCGACTGGTTGTGTTTTATTATACAAATGCAGGAACGGAGTTGGGAAGGCAGCGAATCCTAAAGGATGCAAACAGAAGCTTCGACCAACCTTTCAACCGCCTGCGGGGATTCTCAAGTCGCTAACGCTCTTGCTCACCCGGTGAGATCAAGCTCTTTCGGAGAGACCGAATAGGAACGAAAAAGCAGCGGAACAAAAGGTAGTTTACAACGCGCGGCCGACCGGATGCAGTTCGAGGTTGCTTCTGCTGAAAGTGGCGATCATGGATCCGCGGCTGCGGGTGTTGGAGTTATACAGCGGGGTCGGAGGGATGCACTATGCGTTGAAGGGTAGGTTTATCCTCCGATCCGCACAGGTATTCCGGGTCCCGCCTCCTAGGCATGCCTTTCATGGCTTGGCTTCCTGGTGGGGAAGGACACCTGCAGTTGCAATCTAAACTATAGGAACCAGTGCATTGCAGAAAATGAATGTTATGCTTAATGCAGAGGGTCATGGACTTTTAAATGATTGGCCCATCACGACTAATCGATTTTATTCTCCGGAAAGGTAATGCCAGCTGTTGCTTTGTCTGCAAATTTCTGACTTTTTGAGTTCCTTTATCCTCAAATCAAGTGTTGATTTCTGGCAACTGCCTGGGACAGGTCCCTGCAGTTTTCTTGATAGAATTTATAAGTGGGTTGCCCATTGCCCTCTGATTCACATGGAGGAACAGCTTCAGGCAGCTGAAGGACTCCTGAAGTGGCCACTCCTCTCATCTGGCTACAGCATGCTCTCTGGGGAATTCTGTAGGTTGAAATGCATTCCTCTTAAAATTGCTGAGACTAAGATAAAGATATTTTGGGTATCCCTGGCCATCCTTGTTTTGACTGCTAGAGAGTGTCACTTCACAACTAAAATTTTCGTTTAGGCTTCAAAGAGGAATGCGAAGAATGATCTTATGGAATGTAAATAGTATGCCAATTTGGCATTGCCAAATAATCAGAGGGAATAAATCAGAAATCACCATCACTTTTCGGTGGGATCCCTGTTTTATCTCTTGAACAGTCTGCTGCCATCCTCAGCTGACCTGGAACCAAGTGCTTTTTAGGAAACTTGGAAATAAGGGCAGGAATCCCCTTTATGAGGAATGGTGAAGGGCCTATGCAGTGGTGAAATCCAATTTCTTTTACTACTGATTCTGTGGGCGTGGCTTGGTGGGTGTGGGTGGCTTAGTGGGCGTGGCAGGGGAAGGATACTGCAAAATCTCCATTCCCACCCCATTCCAGGGGAAGGATACTGCACAATTCCCATTCCCACCCCACTCTGGGGCCATCCAGAGATGGTATTTGCTGATTCTCTGAACTGCTCAAAATTTCCACTACCAGTTCTCCAGAACCTGCTGTATTTCACCCCTGGACCTATGTTTGCAGTGAGGATGGAAGGAGCAACAAGAATGAAGGTAGACCAGAGATCCTCATGCAATGAGGCAATGAGGCATCTGCCCAGGAATTGTTGAGACAGCTTTGAAGAAAAAGGGTTCCCTTCCTTATCCCATGAAAGTAACAACAGCAGCAATTAGAAATTCCAGTCCTGTGTAAAGACATTTACTTTCATAGCTTTGTTTCAATGTGTGACTTCTGTTGGGGTGGCAGCTTTAGAGTGGGATGAAAGCCTATAGCCAAGTGGGTTGGCAGTACGGGTGGGTTCTACTTACCTTTACTACCAGTTCACAACGGGGCTGCGCAGAAGCGTTCTGATGACATCGGGGTCGGTGGGTGGAGCCTCCTGCTGGTTTTACTACCAGTTCTATAGAACCTGTGCAAACTGGGGGCAACCCACCACTGGTTGGCAGGCTATCTTTCCTAAGAGTTTAGTCTGCAAAACTCTCAGGAACCTTGATTTTTTAAAAACATTTTTACGCTTTGCGCTCTGGGTTCATTTTAGCAATGCAGGAAATTGCCTTTCAAATAGTCACTTAGTTAGTCTAGTGTATTGTCTACTTTGGCAGCTGGAAGAAGCCATTGAGTTTCTGAGAGAGGTGACCATCTGCTTCTTGTCCTGTTACAAAACATCGCTTGGGGAAACTTAAGTGGTTCTTCATGCAAAGCATGATAAATCACATCTATCTATCTGGATCTCAGTTCTTATTCTCTAGGACAGACTTCCCTAACCTAGTAGCTCTCCAAACTGTCATGCCTGCAATTCTTTTAAATTTTTCACCTATTTTAAAAAGATGCATGATGGTATCTGAATACCCTTTTGCTATTAAGTGTTGATAATGTAGCCCTATTTGTTACAAATTAAGTGATTGCTGCAATATTTAATACACCAAAAGTATACTGGAATTCTCTTTATACTTATTTTGATAAAGTATATAGATTAAACTAAGTGAATTAATTGTTTGCATGTTGAGAAATTATGTAATCTCTGTAATCACCAAATGTTCGCCTGGATCTTTTGTGCTTGGTGTGGTTGTATATTTATACAAAAAAACAAAAAAGAACTCAAATATTTATACTTTTACTGTGCGAAAAAAGTCTGTTAAAAAGTATGGGTTGATAAGAATTTAAATTAATTATTTTAAATATATATTATTGATTTATATGTGTGTGTGTGTGTGTGTGTGTGTGTGTATGTATATGTAGGTCTTTGGTTATTCGGGTTTTTTCCCGCGTAAAATTGGAAGTGTCTTGGCAACGTTTCGACAAAGTCTCATTCGTCATCTTTAGGCTGGTGTTCTCGGCTTCGTGCTTCCAGGAGCAATGTGTGATCGCAGCTGTTTCTTCCTTTTAACTGCCAGTGGGGATGGGAGCTGATTGGGTGGGAGCATGGCTGTGTTCTGATTGGGTGGAGGTGTGCTTTGATTGGTTGGGGGCCTGGCTGTGCTTTGATTGGATGGGGGGTTGGCTGTGCTCTGATTGGCTGGGAGTGTGCTCTGTTTGGGTGGGGGCTTGGCTGTGCTTGGGTTAGTCTGAGTTGCAGGGGGATTTGAGCTGGTGAGCTGCATTGCTGTTGTTTGGCTTCGCATTCGTGGTCGTGCCACATCTTCATGGTGGGTGTCAGTTTGCTTCATGTATGGATTGGAGGGGTTTAAAGTAGCCAATGATGCAGCTGTGGTCTGGCTTCTGGTCTTTGGTCGTGCCTCATCATTGGTATGGGTCTGGGTTTGCTTTTTGCGTGGAAGTGTGGTGGTGATATCCTGTGTGGTTTTTGTGAGTGTGGGTCTGGTGTCATTTTTTGTGTTAGGGACTTGTTTGTCAATGAGGGTGGGTTTCCAAATGGCTGGTAGGCGGGAAGTATCATCTCATTTATTCATGCTGTGTGGGCGTTTTTCTATCTCGATGGCTTCTCTGATTATTCTGTTGTTAAAGTGTTCAATTTTGGCGATGGTTCTGGTCTTTTTAAAGTCAATTTCATGTCCTGTGGCTTTAAGCCCCCACCCAAACAGAGCACACCCTCAGCCAATCAGAGCACAGACAACCCCCCATCCAATCAGAGCACAGCCAGGCCCCCAACCAATTAAAGCACACCTCCACACAATCAGAACACAGCCATGCTCCCACCCAATCAGCTCCCATCCCCACTGGCAGTTAAAAGGAAGAAACAGCTGCGATCACACATTGCTCCTGGAAGCACGAAGCCGAGAACACCAGCCTGAAGATGAGGAATGAGACTTCGTTGAAACGTTGCTAAGACACTTCCAATTTTACGCGGGAAAAAACCCGAATAACCAAAGACCTACATACAAATACGCGCGAATATATATATATATATATATATATATATATATATATACACACACACACATACATATATTTAATAGAATATAAGCTGTACTAAAGAAATATGCAAATATATCATACAATAACAGATTAATTGAATCTGAGCAGATCTATACCTTTAATATACATTATCTCCTTCTCTCATGTATGTATACATATATACACATACACACACTGTGTTTTTCAGAGTTTAAGACACACTTTCTTCCCCCCTAAAAGTGGGTGAAAATTCAATGTGTCTTATACACCGAATAAGCCACACCCACCAAGCCATGCCCACTAAGCCACACCATGCCTACCAAGTCATTCCCACAGAACCTGTTTTTGGTCTCCCAAACCCTCTGTGCCAGGAGTGAAATCCAGCAGGTTCTGACAGGTTCTAGAGAGCCGGTAGCGGAAATTTTGAACAGTTCGGAGAACCAGCAAATACCACCTCTGGCTGGCACCAGAGTGGGGTGGGAATGGAGTTTTTGCAATATCCTTCGCCCAGGAGTGGGGAGGGAATGGGGATTTTGTAGTATTCTTCCCCTGGAGTGGGGTGGGAATTGAGATTTTGCAGTATCATTCCCCTGCCACACCCACCAAGCCATGCCCACCAAGCCACACCATGCCCACCAAGCCATGCCCACAGAACCAGTAGTAAAAAAAATTGAATTTCACCACTGCTCTGCGTGTTGTGTTTTCTCTCTCCCCGGCCCCCAGAAGCACTCTGCAGGCAAAAAACAGAGCTGTTTTTGGCAAAACGGGCCAGGTGGAGCACTGCAGAATGCTTCTGGGGGCCGGGGCGGGTGAAAAGGTGACCCGTGGAGGCCAAAAACTATTTTTTTACTTGTTTTCCTCCTGTAAATCTAGGTGTGTCTTATAGTCCGGTAAGTCTTATAGTCCAAAAAATACGGTATAATTCCCTGCAAAAGGGATGCAGTATGCTCCCTCCCACATGCTGGGGTAGACCAGGTGCCTTGATAGAAAAA
>WNWU01013629.1:5816129-5844658 GCA_012654045.1 Ptyas mucosa | reverse complement strand
CCAGCCTGAAGATGACGAATGAGACTTCGTCGAAACGTCGCCAAGACACTTCCAATTTTACGCAGGAGAAAACCCGAATAACCAAAGACCTACATATACACACACACACACATATACACACACACATACACACATATACTGTATATACATACATTGGACTTTAGCTTAATTTATCAAAAGGTTGTAAGTTGCAAAAACCAGGGTATTATATCATAAAATAATTAACTAGATTATAAAATCTGTAGATCAACTTTTTTTATACCACACTCTCATCTTCTCCGTCCACCCTCCTCTCTGTTCTGGTTTCATAGTGCTGTTAACTGATCTGTTAATTGTTGTTTTTTTTCTTAACCTTCAAAATACATACACCAGAAAATGACTATAACATATCCACATATACATATACATATACATATACATATACATAGAATAGAACAGAACAGAATAGAATAGAATAGAATAGAATAGAATAGAATAGAATAGAATAGAATAGAATTCTTTATTGGCGAAGTATGATTGGATAAAAAGGAATTTGTCTTTGGTGTATATGCTCTCAGACTACATAAAAAGACAAGATACAATATTGAGGGACAATTGGCAAATTCATGCAACATTGCATTTAACTATCTGAATGGACCAATAAACTAAATAAAGACTGCATTGTCATTTAGTCAAGAATAGTCAACTTGATGTACTCTAGATATTTTTTGGACCATAGTAGTCTATAGGAATTGTAGTTTATATTAACCAGAAAATACTAGTGCATGCATTTTAATGTGCTGTATGAATTCAAAGTAAGTCATAATGTGTTTTGTTGAGTAAATTTAATCGTTGTAGTGTGTAAACTATAATTTATATGGTATGAATCTAGTAAATTATGGCTTATTTAATAAACCATAGTTAACCAAATGACTGAGCATGATGCTTGAAACATGCTGTGTTGCTGTAGGCTTAATTTGTTTGATCAGCTAAAGCTGCTTTGTTACCCACACTAGATGTCAGTGTTAACTAGTTGGCATACTGTGGCATTGGTTATTCCTTAAACAAAGCAGTCTGCAGTCAAAGAATACCTAGTTGAATTCAGATAACCTCAAATTTTAAACAAAGTTAGACCTTACTAGTACTTGGATGGGAGACCACCAGGAGAGCTCAAAGCTGGGAATTATACTAGAAAACTACAAAGATATCCTGGAAAACGTGCCAAATCTTGTATATAATGTTGCCACAAAAACTTCATGGATATGTTGGTAAAGTCACCAAAAGTCAAGCTTGACACAAAGGAAATTTTACCTTAATACAAGTAGGAAGTATGATTACTGTCATCTGTCTACAAAGTAAAATGTGCTTATCTTAAAACTGTTTTATTTCTGGTAAAGTATATACAGCATAGAGAAACTATACAAAATTTCTTGAATGTGCATAACTTCATATTTTAATGTTGTTCCTCCGATTTTTAATCCTAATTATAAATAGATTGTATGACTCTATAAGCACAGGCCAAATAACCATTACTTATTTCCTAACCAAAAATATTAATTTATTTGGGCACCTGGGTCTGATCCTGCTTTGAAGGAAGCATTAAACAAACATGTATACATACACTGGATCACATATCTAAAGGAGCATTGATGTTTATTTTGGGGGTGCTGCATGCTATGCTTCCTCCCTCTCTTGATGGTAACTGCTGAAAAGATGATGCAGGTAACACCACCAGGCAGAAGATAGACTGAAATACGGTATCATCCACCATCATGGAGTGCTGGTAGGCCTTCATCTATACCAGGGGTGTCAAACTTGATTTTATTTGAGGGCCGCATCAGTGTTGTGTTTGACCTGGGGGGGGGGGGGGAGAAAAGTGGGTGTGGCCAGATTGATGTTACTCATGTCAGAGATGCCCGTGGTGGCCTTAGCGCTCTGCCAGTGAAAACAGCATCCGAGCTTCGTTTTCAGCTGCGATGGCCTCCTGCAACCCTTTGCCAATAAAAATGGAGCTCAGGAGGGCCAGAGGCAACTCTCCCAAGCTCCATTTTTGCTGGCAGAGGCACCACAGGCCAGCCCTTTGCTGTTTCCAGGATGGCCCCATGGGCAGATCTAAGCACCCCATAGGCCAGATCTGGGCCCCAGACCTTGAGTTTGACACCCCTGATCTATACCATACCTTGCATCAATTCTGATTCTTTGAGACATCCTGCAACTTTCATCTGATACTAGGTCACACTCTATTAGAGCCACAAATGACTAACTTTGAAAAGCAGTATGTTGCTAAAACAGATGTTTAATCCTCCCAACAACCCAAAGTTTCCCCTGCAAGAGACTACTGGGCTGAAGAACAGTCACATTTAACTTCCTTTGGGTCAAAGGCTAGAGGTAAATCAGAAATTTTCTCTGGACCAATATACTTCCTGAAGGTCAGATTCAAAGGGTTAGGGTGACATTCTTGTCTGACATTCAGTTCCTGGGCTGCTGATAGGGAGACTATAATCCTCTGAACCGTGACAAGAACTCTTCAACATTATCCATCCCCAGTCAGATGACCCAAGATAAAAAAAAGTCATCCTTTTGTCACTTGATCAGTAGCCCTTGGCTTGACTTTCCTTCTGATCACTTCCTACAATTGGTACACAGAAATATACTACATGTGGCTAGCTAAGCTGTTGGTGCTGGCAGCTGATAACAAAAGGACTGCATGTAACAAATAAGCATGTATATATATAATGAGAATTCGATCTAGTGGTTAAGATGTCAGGCTAGAAACCTGGGTGACCTTAAGTCAGTCACTTCCTCTCAGTCTTAGGAAGGACGAATGGCAAACCATTTCTGAAAATGTTTGTCAAGAATTATCAAAGGACATATCCAAGTAGTCTCCAAGAATCAGACATAACTGAACAGGGAAAAAGGGATAATAGTTTGGGCCTAACTCTAAGTAAAGGACATAATCATTTTATGTTCTAAAGGGGTTGTATTGAAAAAGAAAGAAACATGAATGTGTTTTTCTCTTTCCCTTTTGATCATCAACCCCATTATACTGAATTAAGGCTAAAACACAAATGCCCAAAGAAGCATTCTTGAATTAAAACAGATTGAGGAGTTTTGAGGGAAGCAGAAGCAATCAGTCAGAACAATGATCTCCCATTCCAACCTCACTGACTCTTTGGAATCAATTCAGAGATGGGTTTCAGCAGGTTCTGATCAATTCTGGAGAACGGGTAGTGGAAATTTTGAGTAGTTTGGAGAACCGGTAGTAAAAATTCTGGCCCCGCCCCCATCTATTCTCTGCCTCCCAACTGATCAGGAAGAAGTAGGGATTTTACAGTATCCTTCCCCTGCCACACCCATCAAGCCACACCCACAGAACCGGTAGTAAAAAAATTTGAAACCCACCACTGAACCAGTTGATAAACAGAAGAAAATTCCATGGAGAACCATTGGCTTCAAAAGAATAAGGGCTTCAAACTGCAATTACTTCCATGACCTTGAAAACCTTGAAGCTCCAGTGCTTGAGCAGTTGATTAAAGAGAATGAAAAAACATTGGTTAAAGTTTTCAATAGTTGCAAAATAAATAAGATGTGACTATTTCCTTTTCTGGAATAGCTTTACTGAGATATAAATTATCCAGTTGCACTTAGAGAAACAAACATATGTATTTGTTTAAATCACTGCTCTGCAACTGATGCTTCTTATTCTGTTTGTCCTCCCCTGGAATTTTAGCAAGTGGAATACCTGCAGAAGTTGTGGCAGCTGTTGATGTGAATACGGTGGCAAATGAGGTTTACGCACACAATTTTTCTACCACGCCACTGTGGCCAAAAACAATTGAGGTAAGTGAAATTTGAAATCCTTATACATTTATCTGTTTACATGTTGGTGAAGCCATACTGTCTGGTACTATGCTAAATAAGAAACTAATTTGGTTTTCCCGCCCCTCCAATTTTGTACTTTATTCCTCTTGCTTTGTAAATGAGGGAGAAGAAGATTCACACTGCTGTCCCAATTAAAGCAAATGGCTGGTTTCACAGAGCAGGCTGTGCTAAAATGTGATTTGCTTGTTGACACAGGTTCTCGCACTCTGAGATACAACCCCCTGGACATCAGGAGCAATTTAGTAGGGGTGGGTGGGTCATAGTTAACCTGATCAGATTTCCAAAGGCAACGAGTGTGCTCTGTATTTTAGAATTTTGAAAGTACAGCATTTGAGAATGCCTGCAGTTTAAAGATTTATAACTAAAAATAAGTAATCTATCCTGTGTTTTATTCATGGGGGCAAATTAAGTTATTATTTAGGGGGACCTCCAAGTTTTCCTCAATGTACTGAATAAAACTAATTACAAATTATAGCCTAGCACATCATATGACCCTGGCCAGTTTGGGTTCACTCCAGAAAGCCTGATTAAGCAACCCAAAGCATATTGTAGGAATTGACAATGCAACAGCCCTGAAAGGTTCACTCCACAGGCAGGAATGATTCATTTAGGCAAGCTGTTATGACATTCAAAAATTACAGATAAGGAATTATTGAAAAGGGCCATGTCAATGCATTTTGACAATTACAGTGACTCAGGAACAAGCCTATCTATTAAAAAAAGGTTCAGGCTCATATATATTTCTTTCCCACTCTTTGCCTTGCCTTTTCTTTTCTTTTTATACCTATATACTGAAAATATTACACCTTAAAATATAATAAAAGAATAGGCAACATGGTAGGTAAAATAAGGACAATGAGCAAGAAAAGTCCCTAAAGTACAAAAGGCCAAGGAACAAGGGGAAAGATGGTGACTCAGGTATACGTTCTTAAAGTTTACTTTGCAGCTTGTTATAAGAAGCAAGAAAAGAAGACATTGAAATAGTCCCAATTCCTTCTCTCTCCGTAAGCCTAAGTCTCCTGCCTATAATGGGAAATGTTTCATTAATCTCTTATTTCTTTAGGGAATAACACTGAAAGAACTCAACAGCTTATCTTTTGATATGATTTTAATGAGTCCTCCTTGTCAGCCCTTTACAAGGTATTTGCTATTATTTTCATTTGGGTGTTTTTCTCAACTTTTCAATGGAGACTGAGGCAGAGTTCTAGGCCAAATGCTGGCTCAAAGCTGGTTTCGGTGCCTGTCCTCTGGTCTCTCCTCTCCTAGTGCAGCATCTTAACCACTATTCTAAATTTGGCTCTCTTATTCTAGTTATGTTAAACTCACATATTGGTATTCTGGTTAATGGAAAAAATCTGCCAGCTAAAAGGCCAAAGCAAAATGACTATTTTACTGTAAAATTGTTTTTATGTAACATATTTGCATTTAATGGAACATTGTGCAATCCTTCATTTCATATGAGATGTGGTGGCCCAGTGGTTAGAATGCAGTATTGCAGGCTACTTCTGCTGACTGCTGGCTGCCTACAATTTGGTAGTTCAAATTTTACCAGGCTCAAAATTAATTCATCCTTCCATCCTTCCGAGGTGGGTAAAATGAGGACCCAGATTGATGGGGGCAATAGGCTGACTCTGTGAACCACTTAAGACAGGACTGTAAAGCGGTATATAAGCCTAAGTGCTATTGCTATTTCCATGCTGCATGGGTCTTCATTTCCACTCACGAGCCTTTTGTATTGATCTATGAAAGAGCATTAGTATTTCAGCTCTCAGTCTACTGAACTAATTCTCATTTAACAATCATCACAGGTCAAGCTAAAGATTTTCAGCATATATGCAATTAGACATCCAAATTCTGATTCAGCTCAAATAGTTGATGTTAAGAAAATACTATTTTTAGAGGCAGAAGTATGAGTTCTTCCAATTTTGTGCACAGAAGTTAAACATACATTTTAAAATTATACATCTTTACTTCTTCTCCACAGAATTGGTCGACAAGGTGATATTTCTGACCCTAGGAGCAAAAGTTTTCTCTATATTTTAGATATTCTTCCAAAGTAAGTATTCAGAGTAACTGTTCTCCTCTAATATTACTGGTTAAGATTCCTGATGCCATTATGTCTAGATTTTAAAGCCTGTATCACTTTCCATGAGTTGTAGTTCTGTACAATTTTATGGATCATAGATTTATATTGTTACAGACTTGCCTAAGAAAACATGTTAAAAAGAATATAAAATTTGTATTTTCTGATGAAATATTGAACATGAGAAATGGACACATAAAATCATCATGTTTTAGGAACTACAGTTTTGTGCTGAGCCTGTATAGGTGCAGCCCTTGTCTCTTCCTCTCTTCTTTGTAAATAGCATATGGCATATGAATTTGAGTTGATTTGTAAATACAGCATTTGATTCTATTTATCTGACCTTTTTTAGTACCTATGAGCAAGATTGGTACAGATTGGAATGAGTTGTTTTCTATCATAGTCTACTGTATTTCTGTTATACATTCAATTTATAGTAACAGTAAATTATCAAATATAGTATATTGGTAGCTAGATCTTGATGACATCTCATATGTAATATGCTTGATACCCAGCATGATATCTACATAATGTTGGATTGTCCTAGGTTCTATCCAGTGATGGAAAATCTATGATATATATGTGTATCATTCCATGTAATTTGTTATGTGCCTAGAAGCCGAACTAGAATGTGGTGTATTACTGGGCAACTCTTTGGACCCTCTGGAAGTTGTGTGAGACGACCTTGTACTTGAATGGCCTAAAGAACCTCTGAAAATTATGAAAGAACATTCTTGAATGTTTTTCAGAGCCTCCAAAGGTTGCGTGAAAGCATGACCCTCTAGCACAATTTCCAGGAGGTCCAGAGACCACACCACATTCTCATGTGGCTTTGGCAGTCTTCAAAAAATGGGAGAAGGTCTTGTGTGATTGGAGGACTCCAGAGATTCTTTTGTGATTTTTGGAGACTCCAGACTTAAGAATGTGGTGTGTTCTCACATGATCTCTGAATTCTATGGAAGTCATCGTGAGAGGCTTCTGCCTCTAAAATGCACATGAGTTCAGGACATGCTTTTCCACTCTTGGAGGTTCCAAGGCTATGCAAGAGCATTTTCGAAAGTTTCTAGGCCTTATGCAACCCAAAACTGCTAGGATAGGGATTTTTTTCCCCTGAGAGACAAAGATAAATTGAAAAATATTTACATTTATTCATTTGTTAGTTTGTTTGTTTAATGTGTCACCCATTTCACTAGTCAAAGTGATTTTGTTATGAATTGTTTCTTCCCCCACCCCCTCCTCTCTTTGTGTGTATGACACACTAGCAGAGTCAAATTAATCTTTTTCTGAATTTTTGACACACTGATCCCAAAAACTTTGCCATCACTGAGAATCTAGTTTGACCCAAAGTCACAGAGACTCATGGGTGATTTATAGCCAGACGCCAGTCAGAGGGTTTTATTAATCCCAACTATATTTCCATGCTTTCAAGAAAATCACTTCATTGAAAGTGGTTTTTTATTTAAAAAATATCTAACATGGTCATATCTCTATTCTATAAATGAAACGTCTATATTAAAACACTTTACATGCTGACTATTTAATTATATGTTCCTTTTTCACAAACTCAGATGTATGATTAAGGAAGTAACAAAAAAACTTTTTTTCTTTTTGTTTTTCTATGCTTGGAACAATCTAGCTTGAATTCATTGCGTTATCTGTAATTTTAAAAAACGCATTTAATCTTTCTTGACCATATGTCTCAGTGAAACAGCACTGACAAACAGTTTCATTCTTAAACTGCTAAATTTTGAGACTTGGTCTTACCCAATTCTTGTCTCCTACTGAGATAAAAGTTAATACATTTCTGATTGATTTATTTAACTTGTTGCCAGTAATTTGTTTTTAAATTGAAATAATGAGATGTAATCTAGAATGAAAAGTAACTAAGCTTAATGTTATTTTGATCCAATTGTTCATCCTTATAACTAAAGTTTAAACAAATTGTTTTTCAGACTTACAAGGCTGCCAAAATATTTACTTTTAGAAAATGTCAAAGGTTTTGAAACATCTTCTGCCAGGTATATTGGAATTAAACATTAATGCCAATTTTTACACTTTGTTGGCAAAAGAGTAAGGAACTAATAAAATTATACAATGGGTATTTTCAGATTGGAAAAAATGTAACATTGCCAATACTTGGAACATGGAGATTAACACGTAATACCTCATTGTATTTAAAAAATAATAATAATTCCTAATTCATATAACTGAAGTTGCTAGATTAAACTGTTTTTAGTTGAGATGTAGTGATAGTAAGGCTATATTTATATATTATATATTTAGAATTAATATTTTATTGGAAAATTTCAGGGCATCCTAGCTTTTTATTTTAAGTCACTTAAGAAGGCAAGAGATTTTGTTTTTAAAGTAAAACATTAATTTCTGCTTAGCAATGTGAGGAAAAACTGCAGGGGTTCCATCTGTTCCTTGCTCTCCTTTTCTATAAGTATTGTAGAAGGTACTCTTTTAGTATCAAAGTATTGAGGTACTTCTTTATTTCAGGATAAATAGGATCGGTAACTAATTTTCATGACACATTTCCCAGTCCAAATAACTAAGCTGAATTCACATTTCATGTTTTTCTTTAGCTTAGTGCTGTTAGGATCTCTGTCATTTTAGTTCATAACTGTTTTATGAACTAAGATGACTTTATCTTATTGTAAAAGTATTAATTATAGTATCTGAATCCAATCATTATGACAGTAGTGAAAAAAATGTATTAGATAACTTTGGATATTCAGTCACAACAGTGGAATTCATGTTTTTGGTTTTTTTTTATACTGCCAGGGATGAACTTATACGAACACTAAAAAAATGTGGATTTACATATCAAGAATTTCTGTTGTCTCCAACTTGTGTGAGTAACAGTATATTTAAAATTAGTTTAGTTCAAAAATTTCATGTAGATTCACTTACTTTTGAGAGATGCTGATCATTGCATAATGTTTCTCAGACCAAAATTATTCCTACCAGTTTGTTCCTGGATTCACTTTATTATTATTCCATCAAAATTGAATTCTGCCTCTTTTCTCATAGAGATGTTGATGCAGAAACATTTCTTGGAGTAGAAGAGCAACAGAAAAAAAAATCTTATTCTTTCTCATGGACTATACTGGTCAAGAGCTGAAATCTAAAACATAACTTCACCAAATTATACATACTTGGTTGTCATATTTGAGATGAAGATGTTGGAATCAGGAAATATAATGATGGAAGGATTTGATGTTGTCCCTATTTCAATTAGAGAGCAGTTTGTTGTCAACAGATTAAGATAACACAATCCAGTTGTGTTTATATAATGAAATGGCATTTGCATCTCAGACTAAAATACTTTGCTATTTTGAGAAGAAGATTTGTGTATGAGAAAAAGAGAAATAGGAAGGAGGTGTGGAATCAGGATGGACCAGGAGAAAAGGATTCATCCAATTTGTGGTGAGAAAAGAAAGGGATGATTGAATTAAGGAAAAAAAAACCCTTGAAAATAGCAGTCTTGTAAAGAGATTTGGACTTCATGCATATACATGAACCTGTCCTTTCAGATGCAGGCACGTATTCACCACATATTCCCAAGCAAAGTGGGAAAGTTTTGCTTTTTCCTTCCTTATTGTGATGCAAATTACTGCTTCTCTGTTGTGATTGGTGAAAATGCAGTCTTCTTCAGAATCCCCGGAAAGAGAGGGAAGCCTTTACTTCTTCCCTTCCAGCCACCTTGTTCCTGAACGATGTTTTTCTTCCCTGCTAACAGTCAACGGGAGAAATGAACCAGGGATTTTCAACAGAAAAGAGGGCATTAAGGCCACAGGATTGCCTGCATTGTTTTTCTTTTGAACTTAATCAGAAATATATTTCCCAACTGTAGACATAGTGATTCGTGGGATGAACTTCCACAGTGGAATATTATGCCAATTCTAATTTTTTACAAGTAATTTTTTACTTACAATAAGTAAGGCCTGAAACTTTGATAACTCAACCATTGTTCTGATCATCTAAACCAGGGGTGTCAAACTTGCGGTGTCACGTTGTCATCATGTGACGTATCGTGACTTTCTCCCCTTTGCTAAAACTGAGGTGGGTGGGCGTGGCCAGTGCATGATGCATCCGGGCCGTGAGTTTGACACCCCTGGTCTAAACCATTGAGATTGTTATTTACTTACAGATTGGGATTCCAAACTCAAGACTGAGGTACTTCCTGATTGCAAGACTCCATTCAGAGCCCTTTTCTTTTCTAGCACCTGGGAAGGTGAGACTATCTTTTCATCATTAATCACAAAAGCTACTGGTTGCAGTAATCTCAAAATTACAGTCATCTGTGAATGGAAATTTTAAAATGTTCCAGATATATTTTATTGAAATGAGAGAACATTGGATCTTGAAGGTGAATAATATCATATAGCCTGCTTTAATATGGTACCTATCAAGAAAGGATTATAGTCAAGCATGGTGCTTTTCAGTTTTGTTGGAACTGCAATTTCCAGGAGTCTCAGCTAGAAGAAATGATTAAAGAGAACAACATGCAAGTTTGAAGTTCACAGTGTTTTTTTCCTGTTCATTTGTGTTGTATTAAATTGCTATTTAATTTGATATAAATGCATGGATTGTTCTTTCTGTAGGAATCTCCTGTTAGAAGGCATTTGGAAGATTTTCTTTTTCAGAACTTGAAACTGCTCTAATGGAGCAACCAAACTTAGTTGTTAAGGATGTATTGAAATATTGTGCAAAGTGATCCACAAACCCAATTTTGGAATCTTTACCACATGAATGACTAGCTGGAAGAATACCCATTCAGTATATTGAGAAATGGGTACTTGAGGACAAAGAGTTCCTCTATAATTATTGGATTTTATTATTAGACTGTAAATATTAAATGTCTGCACTGCTTGGTGAATATCATATGTAAATATTTTAAATGAAATTTGTACATCATGTGTACATATGAACACCATTTGAATTAAATACCTGAAACACAAATGCGAAACTAAGACAATTTCATGGCTGATTCATGTTGTCAGGGAACAAGGGCAATTTAAGATTTGTAAACAATTTACCAATTCAGGTGATCAATATCAGATTAGTCATTCTTTACCTCAGGAGTGTCAAGCTCAAGTCCCGGGGCCCAGATCCGGCCTACAGGGTACTTAGATCTTGCCCGCAAGCCATCCTGGAAACAGTGAATGACGGGCCCCCGCTGCTTCTGCCAGCGAGAACAGAGTTCAGGAGGGCTGCATGTGGCCCTTCCGAGCTCTGTTTTTGCTGGCAGAAGGTTGCAGGAGGCTGTGGCAGCTGAAAATGGAGCTCGGGAGCCCGTTTTTGCTAGCAGAGCATTTGGGCCACCACAGGCCTCTCTGGCATGAATGACGTTGAGATGGCCATACCCACTCCGGCTCCCAAAGGTCAAACACAGCCCTTATACTGCCCTCGATGAAATAGAGTTTGACACCCCTGCTTTACCTGATGATCAGCTTCACTGTTAGATTCCATATACTGCTTGCCCAAAAACAGGGGTTTGCCAATATACCTGGGAGGCACTGGATGACAAAAATTGATTTATAAAATAAAATTTAATTATGTTGAAAATATTTGATAGCTAATAATCTTAGAGAAGGATCTTCTTCAATAACATGGTGACTGATTTAATATATGACACTGAAATACATTTCATTTGTCTTTTTGAATAAAGTACAGTTTCCACATTGCACAAATTCACACATTGCTCTAAGCAGTCTGTTATGACTTGCAATCATAGTGCTTGGTGCATAAAATGTAGTAAACGCCAAACCAAATAAATCACATGATAGTTTAGTGCAGTGCATGAACCTGATCTGCAGATGTTGTCATCCTTGCTAAAATAAAATTGGAAATTTCCTTTGAATGTTTGTGAATATAATACTTTATAATTTGCTGCACATTTTTCTTCAAACAGATTTTGACTCATTTCCCAAGCCAAGAAACAGAGAATTCAGAGATGTTTAAGGTTGCTGCAACTGTGGCAGAAGGTGGTTCTCAAGGACTTATGAAAGACCTCAGTTCTTGTCATGATGCTAATGGCAAGCAGTGCCTAGAGAAGGGGGAGTTTCTGTATAAACTTGAAACAGAGTCCGAATTGGAAAGAAAACAGCAGTGGGACAACAATCTGTCTTTACAAATGCTCAAAAGTTTTCTCCAAGATGACAAAGAAGAGCTGAGTCAGTACTTCTTACCATTGAAGTCCTTGCTACGTTATGCTCTTCTTTTAGATATTGTCAGACCCACTTGCAGAAGATCTACATGTTTCACAAAAGGGTAAGATCCTCTGAATGAACTTGTTAATTCATTTGGTGTAGCTTTCATAATAAAAATGTTTTCTTTGCATCGTCTTTTTAAAAACTTAGTCAATAAGCCAAAGCATAGTTCTTTATCCCAATCATTTAAAAGACATTTTAAATTTATCCCAATAAGCATTTATCCCAATCATTTAAAAGACATGCCAAGAAGAAGAAGATTCGCAGAGGAGATTGACATTTAATGATCTTTCCAAAGAATCATTTATGTCTCCTAAAAGCAAAACTCTGTTAGTAGCTATTGGCAAAGATATCTGTTGTTTCATTTCATTATAGTGTTTCAGGACAATGAAGTAAGGGTGGAGAACTGAATCAGGAAAGGGTGGGAAACAAGAATTGGATTCTATCTGCTCATATTCTCCAGATGCCCAGAAGGCGGCCAGATAGCATCACGGTAGAGGAATCCCTCTCTGAAAGACAACTCCTTGCTGCTTGCTCTCTTTGGCATCCATATCTCCACAGGGAGCAGGAGGGAACTACCTTCTAGTGGTCCAAACTAT
Source organism: Ptyas mucosa (assembly GCA_012654045.1). NCBI lineage: Eukaryota > Metazoa > Chordata > Lepidosauria > Squamata > Colubridae > Ptyas > Ptyas mucosa. The sequence continues at coordinate 5,831,897 of WNWU01013629.1, read as the reverse complement.
TGTATGTAGTTTAAAGGCTGTACAGCCTTGGAGATTTACCAATGAATTTTGTGAAATGGTTTGCAGGGGATTGCAACTAATAAACAATTGAGCAAAAGAGATATGCTTCATTACGGTGTTGACCATCAAACAACTTTTCATTACTTTGCCAAATACACAGGATGACTTTGGTTCCTTTTTTCTTTTTTTGAAGTAATATTACTTCTGTATACAAGTCAATCTTGTAATATATAGTACATTTTATTTGCAGTTTCTGTCCTCAGAAAGTATGCAATGCAGCAGAGAGATGCAGCCTCTATTATTTAGAGGTCTAACTCCTTTTTTTCCTCTCTCTTCTGTTCACCCTGTGACTGTATAGAACACTCATTTAAACTTGCCCAACTTTCTTTGTCTCCTTTACTGGAATCAATGTTTGCCTTTAGCTACAGTTTATCTCTCTCTCTCTCCCATGTCAGCTTTTATTTTTTGTGGGGGTATATTTGGTTCTGTTTGCTTGATAACTGTTTCTCAGGTTCTGCTTGTCCTGTAATTAACAATAAATAACAGTCTGCAAGAAACTGCTGCATAAGCGTGTTTATGCAAAAAACCCACAGTGGCTCCAGAAAAAGGATACCATTATTTTTAGTGCTTCTGTCTCAAATATCAGTGAGCCCAGCATTGTATACATTAGGGCTCTGGAAAATGATTTGCCAAAAGTGTTTTGGCTTTGGAAGAGCCCATCATGATTTTGCTGTTCATTAAAGCAGTCTTTATTGTTTTCATGCTTCAACAGCTTACAAAAATGTACCACTTTTTGAAGAGTCACAATAACCTTTGAGTCACTCCTTGAAAGAAAGCACGACTGTTTTAATGTTCAATACGTTTGCAGTCCTGAAAGGTTCAAATCACTTCTTCCACATTATTTTCAAAGCAGGGATAACCATGGGATGTATAATTGGAACAGCTGCGGGCAGATTTATATGCTGAGTAATTTGTATGGATGCAATTGAAAACAATGAATCCACTATGTATATGATGGACACATATCTCATTTGCAGTTCATCAATATTAAACCATGTTGATGCAGAAAAAAATATTGACAAGGGATTTGAACCCTCTGTAGTAGCCATATGTATAGAGCATTTTATTTTATTTATGACCAAACTGGTTGAACTTGCATTCCCTGGACTACTTTTATTAAATTGATGTTCAGTTAGATGCTTTTATAAGCCATTTGCAAACACAACCTCTCTACTCATCAATGGTGCAAATCTCACAAGGATTGTAATGTATGACTCTTAATTGATTTGAAGGTATGGACACTATGTAGAAGGAACTGGTTCTGTGTTACAAATGGCAGAGGATATTCAGGTACAGTGGAACCCTTTATATATTGGTTTAATTTTATGGTGCAGAGTCTTGGCTTTAGTTAATTTAAAAAAAGATAGAAGTAAAGTTAGCAGCAAGAAAATTATACAGGTTGCCTGACGACCTGCAGTCAAGCTTAGGAATGTTATTGGTTCTTTTTATTAATATATTTAATTATATATTTAATTCTATGGAATAATTATAGGGTGTTCAAATATTTCAAAACCATTCGGTTTTCTGAAAAATGTATGTAGATAATCATCAGAACATAAACACTCATTTAGCAACTGTTGAAACTTGTGATGGCATTGAACAAGGGTTTTTTTATGACTCTGCTTCAGGGTTCTGGCTGTCACAGTCTCGTCTTGATCACATGATCTGTGCACTCCTGATTGCAACATGGAAGTGACATCAGAGCAGAATATTAATTCCCGTTAAAGAAGCTGTGCTAGCAACTTGGCTTGAAAAAGCTTAATTGCAGCAGGAGCATAGTATCCTCTTTTTTGAGCAAAAAAAATGAGGTCCTCATTTAACAATCCACACAGTCCTAGCGTAATGATGGAAGCTGGGCCTCTGGAATTGCTGTCAGTTTGCAATATAGTCATGTGATATTGTGCTTTATATCTGTTGTTTAGAAACGGCAATTCCAGTCCCAATTGATATTGTAATCTGAGGAATATCTGTAAAACTAGTACGAATTTGAGTGGAAGGAAAAATTGGTTAATAAAAATAGACTGTACAAAGAAATATGTATTTGCAAAGGTTTTTTCAGTTTTTCAGATTTGCATGGCCAGTGATTTTGAAATATCATCATTATATTTTTATCTACTTCTTTCTATACCACTCACTGGACTTTTCTGGAAGTTTTTATTCCTATGATATCATCAATGTAAATTATATCTTTTAAAGTTAATAGTACAGATTCAGTATAAAACTATCTACAAAGCTAATTTTCTTTTTTTAAGAAAAATATATTTCAAAATCAAGACTATGAAAACAGAGCTGATAAAGAAAACTGCACTTGCATATTAAATGTGCATGAATCACTAAGATGATAAATAAAAGCTAACTATGCATTTAAGGAATAAAATTGCATTTATTAATAGAATCAAATAGAGGCATAAGTTAAACAAAGATGACAGTGAAAACCAAATCTGCAATGAATGAACTGCAAATCAGAGGTGAACAACCTTCCCTTCTCCAAATGTTACATAATTACACTTCCCAGTATCATTTATCTGTAACTTAGCATTTGAAGAAAGGTGGGTTTTTTTACTTTATTCTTCCCATATTAAAAAAATGCAAATGTTGCTTTTTATTGGGCAGCTGGCTCTCACGTCATTTGTGTTTGCTTTTGTCATACCCCAAAGTCATAGGGAACCAGATCAGTGGAGACCACACAGAAGTGAAATGGGCAAAGAACTACCAGGCCACAGTTCCTCAAGCTGTGTCTCCTGTGTGCGTGCACCTTGATGTTATGGGCAGTATTTGTGGCTTGAAGCTGCTTCTCTCTGTCAAAAACATTAGGTCCTGCAGATATCCCTGACCTAGACAGAGTGTTTCAACTCAGCTCTGCTAGGATTACGGAGTCTTGCAAATCACGATGATGGTTGATGAAATAGTGGGTGAAAATAAGAATGTTATATTTTAGTCATACATCATGAACAATTTGTCAAACGCTTTTCTACAGCTTGAATCTGTATTTAAATCCTTTGATGATTTGTCTGAAGATGAAAAGCTTAAGAATCTATCAATGCTTCAACTGCGATATTTTACTCCGAGAGAGATAGCAAATCTGCTTGGATTTCCCCCTGAATTTGGTATGTGTTTGGTATTTATTAAATACAACTATAAGTAATATTTAGAAATGGGTACACCCCAGAAACTCAGTGAAGATCTTACTATATATACTCATGTATAAGTTAATCTGCATATAAGCCTACCTGTGAAATTGCAACCAGAATTCCAGGAAAAATGGGCTACTATACATAAGCAGACCTGCTTATTCTGTTCTGTTCTGTTCTGTTCTATTTAAAGCTGAACCCAAGTATGGAGATATTGTGGAATTAAAAATTGCAACCAAGCAGAGAATAAATTTCCTTTTCTTCCATTCGCAAACTTGTTTTTCACACACCTCACATTCTCTTGCAGTAGCAGAATTATTTGTTTTTTTCCATGCTACTAACAATTTTTAGCTTGAAAGTATATATGACAATCATTGGCAATTTCTGGCATTGGCATTGCAATTTCCTACCTACTGGAAATGAGTACAGAAAGGGTGAGAAACTACAAACTTTTATGTCATCATTTAAAACTAGTGAATTTTTTAAAAATAAATCCAAGTTCTGTTCTATGGAAAGCTGAACCCAAGTATGGGGATATTTTGGAATCAAAAATTCTATATATTGTATATGGTATGCTATAAATTCTTCAGCAGGCAAAACACTTACTCTAATTTGAGCTTATTCTAATTTGTTTGTCCTTGTTAACTTTGAATATAATACATTTCTTCTAATGTGACTACAGATTTTAGATTCTGCATTTGTAGTACATTATAAAATGCATATGTTTTCTGTGTTTTGGTTGTTTTTATATGTGAAAGAAGCACCTAGAAGAGGCAGTCTTCTAATTGTTTTATTTTCATTAATAAAATCAGTCTCCTAAGGCTGCTGAAATAACATCGTTATACTCAATTACGATGCCCATGCATCTGTGGCTAGCTTTCAGAAAGATGACATCAGATTATTCAGAAAATGCTTCTACTGCTAATGTTTTTCCCCAAGGCTAACTTAGCCTTCTTCAACCTGGTGCACTTAAAATATGCATGGTTGCATGCAAGCAGAGCATTATACAGATAATGGTCAGATACATCAGGAAGGCATTAAATTGGATAATGGCTGGTTCAGAATAGAAATGAAGAGAGATGTTGACATACAGGCTTGAGACAGATTTTTCTCTTTTCCAAGTGACAGATTTTGTAGAGCATACCATTTAGTACTGAGGTCATGCTGGAATCCAATTTCTCCACAGTTCAGTGGACATGAATGTAACCAGGAGGAAAAACACTTTAAATGAGGGGAAAAAATCATTGCTAAATGGTAGTGAAAAGGCAAGAAAGACAAGATGTTCCCTAAAATAGCAAAGTTCTTAAAAGAACCACACTTTGCCATGCCAAAGAATAATGCTGAATGTTTAGTGGATTAAATATCATGAAATAATCAGGCTTGGTCGGAGTAATCCATATTTCATGGTTCGGATACTATTTGTGTTGGCAGTTAAATACCAGGAATTATTAAAAAGAAACAAAAGCACCGAACCCAAGGCAGTTCTTTCAGTTGAAGGATTCTTCCACATTTCTGATAATGTTGTAAATTATAGAGAATACCAAGAAAATAAAATGTTTGCAGTGCAGTTCGGTATCTATCTGAAAAGCTCAAGATATTTTCAACTGAAGCTCAATGCCTACATAAAAAAAACAATGCAGTTTTCTTGGCAACAGTACAGGAGTTTGTCTTTGCTTTCTTCTGTAATATGTATTTGGGTTGGTTGGTTTCCCAGTCTAGTCTATAATCCTGGAGGTCTCCCATCAAAACACTAAGCAGGCTAGCTCTTTTTAGTTTCCAAACCAAGGTTTTGTTGCTTTCTGCTGAGATGACATATGTCCACTCAGAGGCAATTTGATTTCAGTGATCTTGCTCTCAAGTCAAAGAGGACTGCAGTTCTGTAGTCACTGGTCTTAGAACAGGGGTCACCAATCTTTCGGACCTCAGAGACCACTAAGTTCACAATTTTAATTCCTACGGACCACTAATATGATCTGCCTAATGACCGGCTGGGTGGGCATGACTAGGTGGTCATGTGACTGGGTGGGCATGGCCAACTCCTCACCTCCCCGCCCGGGCTCCTTAGGGCCCCAACAGGAAGCAGTTGTTGGAGCTAAGCAGCCACCACGAGAAAGAGTTGGCAAAACAGCTCAGTTCAAATTGGATCTGACCGAGAAGGAGGCTCAGCAGAAGCACCCCACTGAGGACTATGATCATAGGCTTTCCAAGTAGAGGGAAGACCTGAGGGAGTACAAAGCCAGGTACTAGCACCTGGAGGCTCAGCAGACTGAGATGGTCAGCCAATTCCAGGCCATGAGGCAGTCCCACTAGAACAAGGTCCTCCGGCTCTTTGCCACCAGCAGCACTTTCCTCCAGCCTTCACCCAAAGCCCCGCACCAGGAGGCCGAAGCAGATTCCAAGTCGGAATTTCTGCCCCTCTCTGACCAACACAAAAAGACCTCGAAGGGGGAGACTTTCTGCAGCAACACAAACGTTCACTGCATGTATCTGTCCCAGGGGCCGTAGTTTGAGGATCCCTGATTTAGTGCAATATTAAAAATGCAAATAATTTTTCTGCGGACAACCAAAATTTTCTTGTGGACCACCAGTGGTCCACGGACCACCAGTTGGTGACTGCTGCCTTAAAATATAAGTTGTTGAAGTTAACTGTCTATTTATGACTAAGGCTTTCTAGGATTTCAGTGTCAAAATAATAGCAGTATCCATTAATTGCTTTCGGAATTAAGATATTTCATATTGCTGAAAAAAAAATGTTTTCTCTTTTTTAAAAAAATAATAATTTTTGTTTTAGATTTTCCTGAAAACATTGCCATAAAACAGTGTTACCGTCTACTTGGAAACAGCCTCAGCGTGTTTGTGGTTGCTAAATTAATTTCATTTCTCGTTGACCCTATCAATAAGTGATGAATTGCTCAAGTGAACTTTCTGGGGACATTATACTACATCAGAATATGGATTTCTTTCTTGGAAGAGGATTGAATCTGATTACTATGGTATATTTGTGTGGATGCTCATCTTCGTTTATAAAATAAATTATTGTCAAATGTGTATCTGTTTTACCATTTGTGAAAATTGAGGGTCTTACTGAAAGTCCTGTGTTAATGTTTTAATTTATGAATACTGGATCCTGAATTTATAAAAAAATAGGAATTTATATCATTTTAAATCTTAAACCCAGCTCAGTGGTGGAATATAAATGTTTTTAAATAAAAATTTTAAAGGCAAATATTAAATTCTTTTTAATATCTTGAAAACAGCTCTTTTATTTTTAATATCATTTTATCACTGTTTCTCCCAAAGAAATTCTACAGTTGTAATTTCATGATAATTTCTTGTTAGAAACCTCTACCTTATGTTGCATCCAAACTGCAATTTTCAAGTTTCCTCAGGGAAAAGAGTGATTGCTAACGATGCAACTCAACTTACTTTTTGTGAAGTAAATCTATGTATCATAAAATCTCTGCATGTCAAATTCCCTAAATTCAATTAATAGCATCTGTAATTATAAAAATAACAAGCAGTCTTTTCAATCTCAGTATTTATATTTAAAGTAAAGGACAAATACCTTCTGGACTCAACACAGATTTACTAGTAGATCCAGTGTTTCATTATTATCAATGTATGTGCCTCTTAGATTATGGAACTCAGAATAATGATAATTACAAAAACAACTTTTCAATAAAAAAAGCCCTGAATTGCCATAGTTGTTAGAGGAAAAAATAGAGCATTTTATGATGGAAATTTAAAAATAATTGATAATTATAAATCATGAGTAGATATTAGAAAACAACCATTTGCTTAGGTTCAAAGTTATCAAAGAAATCAAATCTGGCTTTCTACGTTCTTATAACCCTTATTTGGTACTATATGAGTATTCAAGAGATCTAGTTTCTGAATAGTTTTAATGTAATCACTTTTCAGGTAAGAGATAAATTGTAAGGTTCATAGAGGACTATCCTATAATAGCATCTGGAATTCTGTTGATAGGGCTGTCAACATACAGTATGCAAGCTTGAAGACATACTTACTCTTCAAAACATCTGCTATAGAGTTATAGAAGTATATATAATTAAACTCTTGTCAATATGATAGCTTCTATCAATTCACCATCCCTCTGAAAATCTGCATATACATATATACCCTCAATATCTGCCTTGGGAAATACTCTGGTGAAGAAACAGAAGGAAGATGTTCCCCTACCTGAAGAAAAGACTGAGAAGATTTGAAAATGGATTTTATCTATAATATTTCGAAGACACAATAGGCTCCCAGGTTAACATTTTTAGCCTATCTTATTGAATAAACCCAACTATAACTATCTATATTGAACATATTATTGCTGAAGATAAGTACAATACACAGAGGTATTTGGTAAATATGCTTGAAAATTGTCATGAACTTCCATCTGCATACTAAAAAAGATTCCTATAATTATATGTTTTAAAGTAGATTTAATTCAAACTAAATTAATGCTATGTTAACAATGCTAAGAATTTATGGAGTAATCTGGAAATTAATTTGTTTTAGCCATATTCATATATGAATCAAAGAGGCTTAATAAATTACAGTATTGTGGCTCAGCTTCCTCCAGAAGCTGTGAGGAATTCAGAGAATTTATGTGGTGAAGTCTCAGAGAAAAATCCAGACTCATGAATCCAGACTGTCTTTGTGTTGACTCATTTTCTCTCTGGGTTTCATTTTAAACTCTTATTTAGACATAATACTCAATGGAATATCAAAATAGCTGATAAGGCATGATAATGTTTACTCCTTGTTTATTCCTTATAAATACTCCTTCAATTTTTATTGTAAAATATATCTTAAGTATGATAGCATTTAACATATATCCAATATGATGAACATTTAAAAATATTTTCAAAAACTATTTTTGAAAACATCTGCCTTCTTTTGATTTTTACAGGCTTAGCATTTTTGCCTCTGCAACTCATAGAATATTGAGATTCATGATATTATCAAGAAAATCAAATAATATGTTCCTTTTTTATTTTGACACAGTTGCTCAAATTCCTAAAATATTGTTATGAATAAAAGTTCCAAATCCTGTAGCCAGATATATACAAAAACTGATTTGTTTTGTTAGTGGGGAAAAGAGATGAGGAGGAAAGATGATATTTGCTTTTTTAGAAGTTTAGCTGAACTTTTAAAAGGTACAGACAAACCTGATTAAAACTAGCTATCCACTTTGGATTCAAAGCATCCTCACCCTATTATATACTCTTGATTCAATTCTTACTTACATATTCTATTTCGTCTTCCTATTTCCTTACACATGTACACGACAATTAAATATGTTAACCTAGAACCTGCATTCCAAAGAGCAGATTTGAAACCAAGCTAAACCTTGTCTTTCCCAGAAAACATGTTCACAATGAACATTTCACTATTCTATTTCATCAGACTATTTGTTTAACTTATAAATACATTAGATTAAAAACATAATGTCAGTATTTCCTGACTAGTAATAACCAGTGGTGGGATTCAAGTAATTTAACAATCGGTTCTCTGCCCTAATGATTTCTTCCAACAACCAGTTTGCCAAACTGCTCAGAAAGTTAACAACTGGTTCTTCTGAAGTGGTGCGAACTGGCTGAATCCCACCACTGGTGATAACCCTCCATAACCTGCTACATGTACCTTTTAGTTGGAAGTGCCATCAATTTTTTAGAGGAAAGTTGTTATTTCACCACTGAGCTATAATACATTCATGTAATATATAAGTACCATTAAAAGATCTTGTTAATATAAAGTACAAACTATTGTGAAATTAGTGGAAGGGCAGTATCTAGATAATATAACATCTGATTTCCACACTATATCTCATACTTTATCTTGGGTATGTCTAGATAAGATTGAAGAAATCTTTGGTAGAAATGAAGCCTGGAAAATTGCTGACAGTTTCACTGTATAAAACCAGATGATCAATGACCTGACCTGAAATATGTTCTTATGTTCCTGTTTTATTATACCACAAAACCATTATTTAATGGCAATATGTGCAATGTGGATATGTTATTTTTTTTTATTCGATTCCATATTTTTAGTTGCAATGTTATTGATTAAGGGTGTTTCTCAACCTTGGCAACATGAAGATGTGTGGCGTTCCCCTCCAGAATTCCCCAGTTAGCAGTCCATCCATTTTCAAGTTGTCAGGGTTGAGAAACATTGGTGTAGACTAACCCTCACTCTTCTTCTGATATTTTGCTAGTGATAATACAGCCATCAAGACTCTCTTAACTTATGCCTAGGCTATTTTCTACAGATGTCAGAAATTGTTTTTGAAAGTGTGAAAAAAAGCTAGTTTAGTGTAGCACAATTGTTGAATCATCTTTATTCATTGGCGTAGTATAATAATTTGCTTCTGCAAAAATTAAAAGAAATTAGAATGATTAAAAACAAAAAAGTTGAACAGTAGAGGTTTTTTAAAAAAACAAAACAAAACTTGGAAAACATTCTTAGATGTGTTTGATCTACATGCATATGGACACACGGTTTTCCACTCCAAAGATCCCTTTCTTTTTCAATTTTCTTCCCACTAACATCTCATTGTCCATCATATAATTAGGCTTCCCTAAATGTGGTAGTCTCCCTCCTTTGTCCTTGGCTCTTTCTCCCTGCAAATTTAAAGTTGTACCAGTGTTTGCAAACCAAATATTTGCAAGTAAGAAGGGAAGCCTCCCATCTGTTTCAATTCATATTTGTGCTTTTCCAAAGTCATTTGCAGTCCCTCTACTCTGTTTCTATGATATAATTTATTTTTCTATTTAAACCCTTAGGATTTTGTTTCATGCTATATGATCTAGTTAGGAAATACATATTGGATATTATGACTTCATTATACCTTATAACCACTGGGTCTGATTAGAGATGAATGTTACAAAGCTAAATCAGAATAAAGGTAAATTCTTCCTGTCATCAATTTAAGTGGCGACCAGGAAATATTTTTGCTGTCTCTTACAATATTTTTACAGTTGTTGAATTGTAATGGTGTGTGAAACTGTATTTGGGAGACATGAGGGAGAGCTACATGAGGAAAACTATGCAAAAGATTTATCGGCCCATAGAAGGAGAGGGGATGTGAGAAACATTTCCTTTCCTGGTTTCCCACAGAGCAAAAGAAAGGGAGAAATACTTGTAAAATTCCATCAATGTAACCTGTCAATAAAGATAGAATAAGTACCTAGATGTGCTTATCTAAACTACCTCAAAGGGTTAATATGAATTCTAATAATACTTCAGTATTCACATTCCTGCCTCCTGAGCTATGTTTGTCAAAGACAATCTTTTATAGATATCAATTGAAAATGATTAATAAATTGTAAATATTCTATCTGTCATTTTGTTTCTTATTATAAGTATTATGGTTATTGCCCCTTTATATTCACATATAAAACCTCCTCTTTTTAATTAGGAATTTTTCCTTATGGTAATGAACTGAAGTGAATTTCTAGTCAATACCATAAACATGAGGCAGGTACAAATTAGATAAAACTAAGCTGTAATTCTCAAGAGATAATATAATAATGTGCATGTACATCATCACACCATTAGAAAATAAGAAACAATATTCCAGTATCTGCTCAAGAGAAGTCTTGGAAAATTGTTGATTTACTTTTAAAGATTAACTGCAAATATGATCTATAGCAGGGGTCACCAACCTTTCAGACCTCAGGGACCACTAAGTTCACAATTTTAACTCCTGCGGACCACTAATATGATCTGCCTAATGACCGGCTTGGTGGGTGTGGCTAGATGGGCATGGCCAACTCCTTGCCTCCCCGCCCGGGCTCCTTAGGGCCCCAACAGGAAGCAGTTGTTGGAGCTAAGCAGCCACTATGAGAAAGAGTTGGCAAAACAGCTCAATTCAAATTGGATCTGACTGAGAAGGAGGCTCAGTAGAAGCACTTCACTGACGACTACGATCATAGGCTTTCCAAATAGAGGGAAGACCTGAGGGAGTACAAGGCCAGGTACTGGCACCTGGAGGCTCAGCAGACTGAGATGGTCAGCCAATTCCAGGCCATGAGGCAGTCCCACTGGAACAAGGTCCTCCGGCTCTTTGCCACCAGCGGCACTTCCCTCCAGCCTTCGCCCAAAGCCCCGCACCAGGAGGCCAAAGCAGATCCCAAGTTGGAATTTCTGCCCCCTTCTGACCCACACAAAAAGACTTCAAAGGGGGAGACTCTCTGCAGCAACACAAACATTCACTGCACACATCCATCCCAGGGGCCGCACTCTGAGGATCCCTGATTTAGTGCAATATTAAAAATGCAAATAATTTTTCTGCGGACCATCAAAATTTTTTCACAGACCACCAGTGGTCCACAGACCACCAGTGGGTGACCGTTGATCTATAGAATAGGCAACTATTCCTTCTATAGCAAATAAATCACCCTTAGCATTCCTAACTAAGAAAGAGAGGAACGAAAGAGTGCTGAATAAGCATCTCTATGAATATGCAAAGACATTTTCAAGAGCAAAGTTCACCTGACAGGATTAATCCTTGAAGATAATACAGATTTCACTTTAATTGACTGCACAAGTCCAGAAGGCTGGAAGTGAGAGATGAAGCGTCTAAGCTTTCTTTCTTGGACCCTGGTGACATTATTGATAATTTTTGGGAAAAACTATGGATCTGATTCTAATGAAAAAAATAGATCCAGAAGGAACATTAATCAGGCAGAGTGAGTACCATTCTTGACATTTTAATTACAGCTTGCTTGCATTCATATAGATACAGAAAAAAAATTGTCACAGGAATAGAATAAATTATGTAGCTTCATTAAAGTTCTCTACAGTATGTTCTTCCCTTTGACATATCAGGCCTCGTATGTCGTCTGAAGAGGGCAATTTAGTCTTCCACACTGGCTCTGCCAAGAATATTGAGTTCAGAACTGGATCACAGGGCAGAATAAAACTTAATGAAGAAGACCTTGCTGATGTTTTTAGTCAGGTAATGATTTGGATCTGTTGTTGTTGTTCACAATGTTATTTATTACTGTCTCAATACTATTCTTCAATAATGCTCAAAGGGGATTTAGAAAATCAGATTTAAATATGTTGACACGTGATGATTCATATACATTCCATCAATTATATACTGTTTTCTAAAATAAATATATTATCTAAAGAAAATTTTAATCTGATCCCAGATTAAATATTCTGGTCTCAAAATAGGATAATCCATAGATTTTATTTATTTTTATAATTCCTAGATTACTTTTATATATTATATTTTTGTAACACATAGATCAGAGTATACAGTTACTGAAAGGCGTCCAGTGCATAACCAGGACAATTATTTCAGACATCACAATTATGTATTTAAAATGGTTATAATCAGCTGTATATCAAAAGTCTCAGAATATATTATATTGATAACTAAAGGTAATAGCTACAATATCTCCAAACCACATATAGATACCAAACATGCAGGAATAGTAACATTTCCATTGGCAGTAAAATATGTTGCCTACACCAATAAATTGATTGCACAAGGCTTTATCATCAAGTGTCCCATTATTTCAAATGATATCCTTCAATGTGGTTTTATTTTGCTTTGATTAAACTATCACTTTTCTCCTTTGCTTATACTATATCTCTATCTCTATCTATCTACCTACCGACTTATCTACCTATCTATCATCTAACTAGCTAGCTATACACAGAGAGAGATAGGGAAGAGGGAGGGAGGGAGGGAGGGAGGGAGGGAGGGGGAGAGAGAGAGAGAGAGAGAAAGAGAGAGTGAGAGAGAGAGAGAGAGAGAGATTGTTGAGGTCCTTTGATATGTGGCAGCCAATAAGTATCCAGACCATAGATTTGGTCTCTCATGTGATGCAGCCTTTATGCACTTATTAGCCTTGATTGTTGTTATTTTGGCAAGCAGTTACAATAATTTTGCATAGATTGCAAAACCAATCTGAGGCTCATGAAAATTCTACAGTTTGAGGAAAGAAGCTCCCCTCTCATAAATTTTTCAGCATAGGCCAGTGATTGAAAATTGTCATAGAAAGATGAAATAAGGTTCTGTAGTTTATTTATTCTTCCAGTCACCGTTAGTTTAATTATAGGCCTCTGTTATATCATCCAATATTTGCCATGCTCAAAAATGCAATGCCTAAGTATATGATGACCTAATGCCAGTAGTGGCTGGCCAAGAGTTCATGTTTTTGCTATTGTAGTTCAACTCCCATTGCAAAACATGACCACCTTCCCAACAAAATACTTGTCAGACTTCAAAAGCATGCCCAACTGGGATGCTTGATAGCAGTCACTAGAAGGATAAGAAAGAGTAGACACAATAGTATGGTAGAGTTGAAAACAAAGTCTTCATAATAGCCTAATTACATTGGGTTTTGAATAAACTATCTGGAGTTTTATGTTTTTTAACTAATGGTGTTTAATATTAAAACGCATATTGAAATTTCCTGACTTGTTTGGCAACTCAGAAATGCCTTTATATAGAAATATAGTAAATACATATCCTAGTTTAGAAGAGATGCCAGCTATGTTAGAAAAGTCCCTACAGTTAGTAAAACTGCACAGTAAAATCCAAACTTTCCTCCTCCAACTCCTCCTCCTCCTCCTCCTCCTCCTCCCTCAACTGTTTGAATTAGTCCCTGCAGTTTTCTTGGCAAGGTTTTTCAGAAGTGTTTTGCCATTGTCTCCTTCCGAGGGTCAAGAGAGAGTCAACCAGCTGGCTTTGTGTCTAAGATATAATTAAAAATCCAGTCTCCTGGATTCTAGCCAAGTGATTTAAGCATTACACCAATTGGGTCTCTGTCTTTTGTTAGAATCCAGGAACCTGTGGAATCTTCCGGGACTCTGCCCCAAGGGTCAAGTTACTCAAGAGTTTCTCAGGGTGAATAACCTCTATCTTAGCCAACATTAGTGTTACAATTCTTTCTCTCTCTCTCTAAGTCACACCCAAATGTTGTAACATGAGTGGATTTTGCAGTATTCTCCTCATTTGAACAAACACTGTGGAGTGTGGGGTAGAGTCCTAGCCCTCCTACTACTGACCTACTTCAATGGAACTATTCCACCTTTCATACATTTGGCCAGTGAGCCTTTATGTGTAGTGATGGCTTAGAGTTCCTCACTCAAAACTGGCAGCATGATGCCTCATCCATTTTTAACACATGAACCAGTGGTGGGTTGCCCCCGGTTCGCACCGGTTCTATAGAACCAGTAAGTGCAGCCCCGCTGAGAACTGATAGTAAAGGTAAGTAGAACCCACCCATGAACTGATCATGTGGGTCTTTCTTCCTGGACTGGAAGTTAATGGTATTTGAGCATTGTCTGCAAATACATCATTCAAAAGAGGAGAGCTAGCAGAAGCAAACCCTAAAAACAGCAGGGCCTATAAAGAGTAAGAAACAGAGTCTCTTCCTCTTCCTGGACAGCATTCTTTTCATTCACAGAACATTATGCTTGCTGAAATTTTTAAGCATTTGAGAATTGTTGATTCCTTTTCTTTCTAAATATAGATCCAAAGGAATAAAAATGAAATTCTAGAACTAAAAAGACTCACCAACACAATTCTCACAGAGATCATCCAGCTTCAGTCCCAGGTATTTTTTAATATCTCTTATGCAGTGGTGGGATTCAATTTTTTTAACAACTGGTTCTGTGGGCGTGGCTTAGTTGGGGGTGTGGCTTGGTGGTCATGTGACTGGGTGGATGTGGCTAGCTGGTCATGTGACTGGGTAGGCATGGCTAGCTGATCATGTGATCAGGTGGGCGTGCCTATGCGCATAGGGACTATTCAGAGGACTGAAAAAAATCATTTCTGACTGGTCCTCGTACTTTTGACCGGTCCTCGCACTTATGACCATCCTCACATTTATGCCCATTGCGGCATTCTTAACAACCGTGTCAATCATTTCACCACTACTTCTCTTCACCACGGTGACAAGATAGGGCGCAAAACGTAAAATGTGAGGACAGTCGTAAGTTCAAGGACTGGTGAAAAGTGCGAGAATTGGTCAAAAATAACTTTTTCAGCCCTCTGAGTAGTCCATATGCACATAGGGACTACCCAGAGGGCTGAAAAAAGTGATTTCTGACAGGTCCTCGCACTTTTGACTGGTCATCATTTATGCCATCATTTATCTTCTAGTCCAGAGATCTCCAACCTTGGCAACTTTAAGCCTGGCAGACCTCAACTCCCAGAATGCCTCAGCCAGCTATGCTCAGATAGACCTCTGAGCTAGGGCTTTGGGGCCAGCCTTTTGGGGAGGGGGTCCCATTTGGAGAGACCCCCTGCCTCTCAGGAAGCATCAGGCCCAGGCAGAGAAAGTTGCCAAGGTTGGAGATCTCTGGACTAGAAGACCTCTAAAGGTCCCTTCCAACTCTGTAATTCTGGTATTGGCAAGCAAGCACAGTTAAGCTACTTAAATCCTCCAGAGCAGGGGACCCCAAACTTTTGGACCTCAAGGACCACCAAGTTCATAATTTTAAATTTCTCAGACCACTAATACGAATCCAGCACGCCGCTTGCTGAAGCACCTGGAGGGTCCTTCAGGCACTCTCCCCCCTCCTTTCTCTCTCTCCCCCC
>WNWU01013629.1:5765234-5815729 GCA_012654045.1 Ptyas mucosa | reverse complement strand
CCCCCTTTCTCTTTCTCTCTCTCTCCCCCACTTTCTCTCATTCTCTTACATGAGGCCGATCTGCTGTCTGCAACGGAGAGCAAAATCCAGCTTCTTCTCTCTGCTGTAAGTGCAGCCTCAGGATTCCTCAGGTATATTTGCGGCACAAGACAGCCCTCGTTTCCTGCCGACTCGTAGTGGTAAACAGCGTCTGGTTCAGGGAGCAGCCAGATTTTGCTCTCCATTGCTCTCTCGGCCCCTTGCAAGCTCTCTTCTCTCAAGAAGCCCAACCAAAGTTTCCCGCACCACTTCAGGGAATGCTCCTCATGAGAGCATTCCCTCATAGTTTTGACATCCTGGTTGTGAATCCTATATTTTATGCCACACAAAGAGCAGCCTATAATAACTATCAATTGTTTTTTATTCGCCATATAAAAATGTATTCTATAAAGAATAAAATCCATTTTTAACTAAAAATAAATTGTTTGAATTAACTGTAAATTTTGAAAAGAGAATAATTCGTTGCTTGTTAATGGGTTAATATCTTAATCGTTGGACGATTGGATGGTGATTGACACCAATACTACTTTAAGAATATGAAAGATACCTCATGTAGATGAGGAAGTAGAATCTGAAGGGCAATGAAGTGTTAAAAAGACTGCATACACCAGTGATGGTGAACCTTTTAGCCACCAAGTGCCCAAACTGAAAGGTACACATGCACGTGTGAATGCATGCATGCACGGATATGCACAGACACATGCACGAACATGCACACATGTGCAGCAGAGACCCAAAGACCAGCTGGCCAGCAGAAGGCGGGGCATCCCAACATCGGCAGCACGGCAAGTGGTAATATCTTTTTCTTTCATGAGCTTCTGTTTCATCGTTTGCAGGGAAACAGAACCTCACGAAAGAAACGCCACGGGGATCTAACCAGGGGCGATGGTGTGCATGCCAGAGAGAGGGTTCTGCATGCCACTCTGGCACATGTGCCACAGGTTTGCCATCACAGTCATAGACTATCCTGGATTTTTAGAAAGGCTTCATCTTTAGTAAAGGCGAATTTAATTATTTTGAAACATCAACACCTACAATTAATGCAGTAAAAGAAATCTTTCTTGATTTTTTATATTTTTTTTTAACTCTGGAAGTACTAAAATTCTCAAAGTAGATTCTGTTGAAATAGTATCTTAAGTCAGTTAGAATTCAATTTACCTGAAGTCTGCAAATATTCATAAAAGTTGCATAAATGTAACATAGAAATTTTGCATTTTTTTTAAAAAAATTGTGCTATGGGGCATTTTAGGTGTTTTATTAAAATTATGAAATTGGACAGAACAGAGTAATATATGATGGTAGCAACAAATAAATTTATGCTAATCTACATGCCATTCTTTTTCTGATGCAGATTGTGAATATTGAAAACCGACTTCATAATCTTGAGATAGTGAGTAACATGATGTACACCTTTTATGTACTTTAGGGTTAATTAATTGCCAGAAGTAATAATGCTAAAAGAATGACTTTATTTTTGCTTTATGTTTTGTTCCAGACCTTCCTTAAAAAAGCCTGTGATAGCAACCCTTGCCAGAATTCTGGAACCTGCATAAACCTACTAGATGCTTTTTTTTGTCTTTGTCCCAACAATTGGCAGGTAGGGTTCTTAGTATTGCAATGTATAAAATGCACTTTGACCAGCACTTTGCACTACACAAGAGTCAATCCAGTGGAATCAGTCTAACTTATAAAAGGAAATCAGAAACTAATCAAAGCAGAGCTTGTATACCCATGCAACAGAATAACATGGTGCAGGAGATATTTGCCAATAGGGCAGACTAGGCAGAAATTATAAATTGCTATAGATATTAAGAGAACTACAAATTGCAGGTATTGTATACCACATAATCTGTTCATCCACCTTAGGCAGTGGAGACAGAATATCTATTATCCAGGTTGTGAAATTCCGTTGCTCTTCTAGCCAACTTGTGCATTCTGTCCTTGATCTCCGGCATAATTTGTCTTGGTCCAGACCAGTCATCATATACTGTAACTTAGACTGCATAATTCTTTCTCCAGATTTTTAGACTGAGATCTTCCTGGTCACCTGCCATTTGAGATCTTTTTCTTGGAGATGCCAAGAGTTGAAGTGGGATTTTTGGCGTGCAAATTTGTATTCTGCTATTAAGTTCCATAATCTTCTCTTGCATTTAATACCTGACAACTGAGAGTCTGATTATTTTGAAAAGTGCTGTATACCAAGGATGGTGAAAAGGGAACTACTTAGTGATGGAATCTGTAGGTATTGAAAATATGCTAGCCAGCCCAAGAATTTTCAGTTCCTTACATTTGTTTGTGTTGTGATGATTTTTAGTTGAAAAATATACAAAAGAGGGTGGTTTAGGGGGAAAAATGGGACGGGGAGCAGAATTTATCGATCTCCCCAGCTACAAAATTATAGTTTAATTCATGCAGACAAACCTTTTTTTAAAAAAAACAAATCTTGGTCATTTAATAGTAATTACCACACAAATGACCCTATACATAATATATTTTTCAGTATAATGTACATCTCTTTGTATATCTAGTATCAATTTTTAGGGCTAACTGTATCTAAGCTGATTTTCAAAAGAGTTTTACTCTTTTTTACAGTATTCCCATGCTTTGAAGTAAATGAAAATGCACTGTACTTAAATGAACAAGGAAGGTGCAAGCACAAACCAAGTTTTGTTTTACTGTTTATAAAGGAAGCATTACGCTGGGAAAGTTGGATATTCTGTACCAGTCTTTTTTCACCTTGACAGTTTTAAAATGCGTGGATTTTGACTGCCAGAATTCTGCTGGCTGGAGAATTCTTGGAGATCAAATTTGCCAAGATTGAGAAACATTACTTTGTACCTTTTGAATCTTTATATCATATATTGGCTTGATGCACACGTTTTAATCAACGATTTACTTGGAAAATAAACTGTGCTTCTCTTTTTAGGGACCAGATTGTTCTGTTGATGTTAATGAATGCCAGATTTATGAAGGAACATCCTTAGGATGCCAGAATGGAGCAACATGTATAAATAAGCCAGGGAAATACAGGTAATTCTAATAATCTTATGGGCAGTCTTTTAAGTGCCACTTTACTATGAGAGAATATTTGTCCTAGTCAAGAGAACAGATGGATAGGAAGATATCAAATAGATAGATGCTTTTCTAGGCCCTTCATAGTAGGACAGGTTCATGTTGCAAATCCTAAACTATATAATTTTACCTTTTCACCATTAGATAGTTTTTAATTTATGACAATAATTGAGATCGCAATTTTGGAAGCAGATTATGACAATCATAACTGTCACATGTGATTTTAAAACCTTTTTTTGCAGGAATCAGTAAATGAATGCAATGGTCTTTAAGCAAACACCATAGTCATTAAGCAAACCCATTGTTTACCATGGGGCATTTTTTGCCAGAAACCAGAAATTAATTGTTTTTTTAAAAAAATTACTGTAAATCATGATCATAGAGTACTAGCTGTACATTTTTGGCTTGATTTATCAACTCACTAGACTTTTCAAGAAGTCTAAGTATGTATCACAACCCTGACACATAACTAGACACAAGGACAGTTTTTTCCCTAATGCCATCACTCTGCTGAACAACTAAGTCCCACAACACTGTCAAATAATTTACTAAGACTGTATTACTATTTTTCTTCTCTTCCTTACTAGTATCTATCTCTTCCACTTATTACTATAACTATGTTGCCTGTATCTTTCAATTTATATTGTTTTTACTTGTTTCCTAGTATGATTTGATAGCTTATTAGTAACCTTGACTATCATTAAGTGTTGTATCTTTTTATTCTTGATAAATATATTTTATTCTCCTTATGTACACTGAGAACATATACACCAAAGACAAATTCCTTCTGTGTCCAATCACACTTGGCCAATAAAGAATTCTATTATTTTAAAACAGAGGCCTAGACAAATACTGTAAAGCATGCACAGAGTTGGTATCTCTGTGGCATATGACATTTTCTCATTTCAAAGTGCTGGGACAATTCATCATTGACCACTACCTCTGTACTCCCTTTAAGGATGTTTTAAGATCAGATTCCAGAGACTTAGTCCTGTTCTTATTTTCCACAGTGCCCATAACAAATCTCTAAGCAGCATCAGGAGGCAATACTCACCATTTTTATACTTTATTACCATATTGCAGAATCCATATCATGAAACACACCAGAAAGCTGGAACAACTATGGGATTTTCTTACATTTCCCAGAATAACTTTGAAGTGGATCCCCTAAACACTATCTGGAAACTAAATTTTGGTATGCTTGTTCTATTGTGAGAAACAAAAGATACAGCAAGGCTCAGCAGCTTAGCCCATCTGAGAATGCTGTCATTACCTTCAAGTTATCTATGCCATGACTCAGTGACAGAAGGGTCTCTTCTATCTGGATAGACACAACTTCCCTTTCATGGGGGGATATAACTGAGTACAAGGGGTTAAAAAACTCAGTGCATTCTGTTCTGTATGTTTATAACAAATGTCATATATTGCATTACACCTGCATTCTATGGATAGCCCTCAGCTTAGCTCATTTAGTGACCATTCGAAGTTACATCAGACTGAAAAAAGTGGTTTATGACCGTTTTTTACACTTATGACCATTGCAGCATCCCCATGATCATGTGATCAAAATTGAGACACTTGGCAATTGAGTCATATTTATTTATTTATTTATTTGATTTATATACCGCCCTACTCCCAAAGGACTCAGGGCGGTGAACAGCCGACAATAAAATACATACATACAAAATTTAAAATAAAACTAAAATTGAATTAAATAGTTTGGCCCAGATAGACAAATTAAAACCCCAATCAATTTAAAACCAAATATTAAATTTAGGTATAGAAATATTTAAAAATATTAAGATATTAAAACTATTTTAAATTATTTAAAAGAGGGAGAAGTTAGGCCAGGCCCGCCTGGTGAAATAAAAAGGTCTTTAGGGCACGGCGGAAGGTGCGCAGATCCGGGATCCTCCGTATCTCCGGGCGGAGCTCATTCCAGATAGTAGGTGCCCCCAGAGAGAAGGCTCTCCCCCTGGGGGCCGCCAGCCAACATTGTTTGGCCGACGGCACCCGGAGGAGCCCCTCTCTATGGGGCTATGGGAGACATATTTATGAGGGTTGCAATGCCCCGGGGTCATGTGATCACCTTTTGTAAACTTCTGACAAGCAAAGTCAATGGAAAGCCGGATTCACTTAACTACTGTAGCAAGAAATGTTGTAAAATAGGGCAATGTCTCACTTAGCAACAGAAATTTTGGGTTCAGTTATGGCTGTAAGTCAAGAACTACCTACATATCAGAGGTGGGCTCTACTTACCTTTACTACTGGTTTGCAACGGGATCACGTGCGCAGATCGCTGATGATGACATCCGGGGCCTCCCTCCGGTTTTACTACCGGTTCTTGCAAACCAGTCCGAATTGGGGGCAACCCACCACTGCTACGTATGTAGAAAAACAAAGAAAAAAATTCAACCCTTCAACAATAAATAAATGTTATCTCTTTATCTTCTCAGCCATGCCCACTATTTTCCAAAAAAAATATTTGAGTTATCCTTTTTTTTCAAGCAGTTCACCAAAAATCTGGGCGAGCTCTTGTTCATTAGTCATGATTCATTTGATTTGAGTTTTGATTAAAAAAGAGACTGGCTTATAAAACTTCCTAACAAAACCTTTTCAATGAAAGCCATTTTTCTGCTTGACATTGAAAAATTATACTAAACAATAGCTTTTAAAATAATTTGTCTTTACAAATACCAAACTGACATTCTTTTTGTTTTAGAAAATTTTGTCATAGCTTAAAAGTTTTTAAGTGAAGGCAAATTTAGATCAACATATACTTACAGGTTCTTTTTTTTTTTTTTTTGGAGTGAGGTGGGTTATTCAGAGGTTTTCAATGCTTTCAGTTTTAAAATTAAGATCCCTTACAATAAGAAAACTATAGTACAATAGGTCATACCCACTAAACTGTTTGATCCATCAGTCTCCGTTTGAAGTCTTCTAGTGAGGGATAATTTACTGAATAAAATAATATATGAATAATAAAACTGTGTGAATGTCAGTAAGTCTCTGTGTCTCTCTCTTTCTGTGTGTGTGGGAGAGAGAGACAGAGACAGAGACAGAGACAGACAGACAGACAGACTCTAACCCTAGGAGAAGCTGGAGCAACCAATCAATTGTTAAAAGCCAAAAATGGGTGAAGCCCCACTTTTTTCCTCAAAATTATTTTTCTCCCTGGAATCCTTTTTCTTCTATCCCTTATTTTTCCCTTTACTCCCCTTCTCACAACCCAGGAAGAGCTTGTTTGCTAAATCAATTATTATTAGAGGCCTAAACTGACCTTTTTCAGAGGCTTTTGAAACTGGGTGAAGAATAGCATGAAAGTTGGCTAAGGTTTGCAACTTCCTCTTTCTGTTTAGATAATTGTGTCAAAGCCCAAGCAGCTGTGCAAGATCAAGGAAGCAAGACTTCACTGAGTTATCTTTAATCCTACATTAGGGTAAATGTCACTGCTACATTAGGATAGATACTGAATCTTGGAAGCTGTTCTTGCATTTCTCCATCTTCATTCATAGCAAATTGAAGATTCTTTGAATAATATAAAACACTTCTTTCCAGCCTCCTATAGGTTGTGTTGCTGTTTATGAGATACCAGCTGACTTATTCATTGTCTCTTGATTATTCAGGGATTCAAACTATTCTTACTATCAAAAGTGAGTTTAGTAATGTTCAGCTACAGCCAACATCTTACAATTTTAATCAAATTAGATCCAGCCTCTGTCTCCTCTGGTAGTAAAAGGTCCTTTCTTACTCTTTTCTGTGTAACTATCCCTCATTGATGAAGAAACTGCTGAATCTCAGCCTTCCTCACCTCTAATACTAATATTAATTTATTATTGTGTCTAATAATTATTTCTCTATGAAGAACCAGTTTTGTTATTCTTTTCTGAACCTGTTCTAGTTCATCATCTTTTTTAAAACCCTAAACATGATGCAGTACTCCAAATGAGTTATCTCTCATGCAAAAAATTGGTCTAACAATAGTAGCTATTATGTATGAGAGTTCTATACAGATCGTCCTTGAGATATGACCATAATGGAGCCTGCCAATTATGCTTGCTATATGTCAGTTATTAGGTGAAACATCCCATCTAACGCCTCTTCCATCCCTGCTTTTTCCAATGAAATGTTGGGAAATGCAGGTCTTGAAGCAGAACATGGGGTTCCTCCTGGATGGGGGAGACCATTGGAGGCCTAATATAGGCCCTGGCCCACCTATGGCCTCCCCACTTCCAAGATGCCCTTTGTTCCACTTCTCACACCTTGGGTTCCAACAGATCTTTTCCCACTCCCACTGGGTCCTCTGTGGTGGCTTGGGAATTAACGAATGCACAAGCAGGCAAGTAACAACAGCTCTTTATTATACAGTGAGACTTCAGCAAATAACTGAGGCTGCAGCTCTCCTAATATACAGTTCAGGAGGGACTGTCAGCCAATCAGGAATTATTCCCTTGTTCGAAATTCCCGCCAAAATGTAACAGAACACAACACCCCTCCCCTCCCAGAAGGCACTTACACTCAAATATTTACATATGTACAAACAAAATCTCGCAGGTGCCCTGGGTGTGTTCTCGTCCGGGCTGACCTGCGCAGATCAGTCTTAGGTGAGATGTCGAGCCGGTCGGAGGGACCCTCTGTCTCTCCCGGCTCCGCCAATGGAACCTCCTGGATTTGATCCGGGGCGTGGTTATCCCCAGTTGGGAGTGTTGGCTCGCTGGGGCAGCGCTGGACCCAAGGTTTCTCAGATAAGTATTCCCTCGGCAACGGGTTTGAGTTAGCTGTTTTAGAGAAGTTGTCGTGGTTAGGGTCAGTGAATTCTGAGTTGTGCTCGACCTCGCTAATTACCCTTCTCCTGAGCTGGTCTATGTGGCGTTTCCAAATTTTGTCAACCCCGACATCTACAGTGTAGGACTTTGGTCCAGTTACCCCAGTAATTGTTCCTGCAACCCATAGTGGGCCGTTTGCATAGTTTCGAGCGTAGACTAAGTCCCCGACTTGGAATTGTCTCACACCCATGATTTCACCCTTAAAACTATCGTCGGAGTAGTTCGGGTGAAGCCTGTCTAAGATGCACCTAAGTTTCCTCCCCATGAGTAGCTCTGCAGGGCTTCTCCCCGTAGCTGTGCATGGTGAGGCGTGCTGAACCGTTAAAAATTGATCTATCCTGGCTTGCCAGTCACCATTATCTAGCCTGGACAGGGCTTCCTTGGCCGTCCTCACGAAACGTTCAGCCAGGCCATTCGAAGCTGGGTGGAAAGGGGCCGAGAGGGCATGGCAAATGCCCAGCTCAGCTAGGTAACCCTCGAACTGGGTGGCCGTAAACTGAGGGCCGTTATCAGATACCAGAGTATCCGGAAGGCCGTGTGTGACAAATAACTTCCGAAGGGCCCTGATAACCACTTCGGATGTGGTCAAGACATGAGAATGATCTCAAGCCATTTAGAGTATGCATCGACTACTATCAAGAATGTTTGGCCATGGAATGGGCCTGCAAAGTCGATGTGAATCCTCCCCCACGGCCCTTTTGGCTTTTCCCACTCTCGGATTGGGGCAACCGGAGGATCGGGGCAAGATTGCTGGCAGGGTGTGCATGTCCCAACCCACTGAGAGATGTCCTGGTCCATATTGGGCCACCAGACGTAGCCCCTAGCTAGGCTCTTCATCCTAACTATGCCCGGGTGCCCCTCATGAAGTAACTCCAGAACCCTGGTGCGCAGCTTGGAGGGCACGACAACTCTATCACCACACAGTAAACATCCCCCTTGCATGAACAGTTCATTACGCTTATTGACAAACGTTTGAAACTCCCCTCCATCCACCTTGGGCGGCTACCCCTTCAAGACCCAACCACAGACAGTATGTATAACAGAGTCTCTTGCGGAGGCCCTGGCTACATCTCTAGAGGAAATGGGACCCAGAGTCAGAGCGTCCAGCAAAAGGACAGGGGCCTCCGGTGTCGGGTCGTTCAGCAGCTCGGGAAGGGGGCAACGGCTGAGGGCGTCTGCATGGCCCAGGGCTCGCCCGGAGCGGTGAACCAGTTGGTAGGAATATGCAGACAGAAAAATAGTCCATCTAGTCATACGCGGAGAGAGAGCAGCGGGGGTGGGTTTGTCTCCGGCCAATAGTCTTAGCAGCGGCCGATGGTCAGTAACCAACTCGAATGTCCTGCCATAGAGATATTCGTGGAATTTCTTCACTCCCGCAATTGCAGCCAATGCCTCTCTGTCTAGCTGGCTATAATTCCGTTCAGCGCTAGACAGAGTGCGGGAGTAGTATGCTATGGGCGCCTCTAGGCCATTTGGTAGTCTATGGCCCAAAACGGCGCCAACTCCAAACGGAGAAGCGTCATACACTAAAACGAGTGGCAATTTAGCGTTATACTGTATAAGGAAACTGTCTTCTGCTAGCAGTCTCTTTACAGCTTCGAACGCGGCAGACTCTGGCTTTCCCCAAACCCACGGTGCGTTCTTTCCCAAAAGTTTGTGAAGTGGGTCAGCCACGGTGGCCTTGTCCTTTAAGAACATCGAATAGAAATTTAGCAGCCCAAGGAAGGCTTGGAGTTCTGCTTTAGATTTTGGGGTGGGCGCATTCCTGATAGCCCTAACTTTACTTTCCGTGGGGTGGATGCCTGCACCATCGATCTTGTAGCCCAGGAACTCGATGGAGGGGACAGCGATCATACATTTGCTTTTTTTTAACTTGAGTCCCGCTTCCCTGAATCGTGACAGAACGCTCCTCACTCTGTCTCCCAGTTGTTGTTCGGCCTGGGCGCTAATCAAGACGTTGTCGAAATAGGGCACCACCCCCGGAAGGCCTTGCAACAAGCGCTCCATAGTGCTCTGGAAGAGCCCCGGAGCGACACTAACTCCGAACTGGAGCCGGGTGCATTTGAATGCTCCCCTATGTGTCACAATTGTCTGTGCCTCAGCTGTGGCATCGTCAACTGGTAATTGTTGATAGGCTTGCGCCAAGTCTAATTTTGCAAAAATTTTGCCTGGCCCCAGGGAGTGTAGTAGATGATGCACAATCGGCACCGATAGGTGCTCGGCTGCAAAGCCTTATTGATTGTGCACTTGTAGTCAGCGCAAATTCTGACCGACCTGTCCGATTTTACTGGGGTGACTATGGGGGTATCCCATTTAGCATGGTCAACAGGGACCAACACTCCCTGCTTAATCAATTTGTCCAGTTCAATGTCTATCTTTGGCTGTAGTGCAAATGGAACTCTACGAGCCTTTAATCTGACCTTGGGCACATTGGGGTCTATATTTAAGGAAATAGGGGTCCCCACATACTTGCCCAAAGAATCCGAAAATACATCTTGGAACTCGGTCAGGAGGCTGTCCTTTAGAGGTGACTTGAGCATGCTGTGGACGCCGGTGAAGCCCATGCCAAGGGCTCGGAACCACCCCATGCCCAAAAGGTTGGGCAGCTGCCTGGTCACAACAGTCAGTGGCAAGGTTCTTTCGTAGTCACCGTAGGTTACTCGGAACATGCCAACACCTTCGACAGGAACTCGGTTGCCCTGGTAGTCGAGAATCCGCAGCCTTTGCCTTGCGAGCTGGTCTTTTTGAAACGATGGTAGAATTGACTTCAGGGTCGCCCACGACATTATAGAAAGAGCCGATCCGGTGTCAATTTCCATTTCACAGGGTCTGCCGTCGATCTCAACGATCGTGGAGACTTTGTCCTCGACCACCGTGCTGGCTTGGTCAACATGTGTGCTGTAGCCGTTTCGCGGTTGAATTTCGCGCCAGTTTTTCGCGCCGCCATCTGTGGTTGGTTGTTTTTGGCGCGTCAATTCTGGTTGGCTATGGTGGTCACGTGGTTGGGTTTTTCTGGGCATGGCAGCCCTACAGACTCGCGCCAAATGCCCCTTCTTATTACAACCATGGTATCATGCTGCACCGGCTGGAAGAGTTGGGGGTGGGGGGCACTGTATTACAGTGGTTCTCCTCCTTTCTCTCCGACCGGTCGCAGTTTGTGTTGACAGGGGGGCAGAGGTCGACCTCGAGGCCTCTCGTTTGTGGAGTGCCGCAGGGGTCGGTCCTCTCGCCGCTTCTGTTCAACATTTATGTGAAGCCGCTGGGTGAGATCATCCGTGGCTTTGGGGTGAGATACCATCAGTACGCTGATGACACCCAGCTGTACATCTCCACCCCAGGCCACCCCAATGATGCCCTCGAAGTGATGTCCCAGTGCCTGGAAGCCGTGCGGATCTGGATGGGGAGAAACAAACTGAAGCTCAACCCGTCCAAGACGGAGTGGCTGTGGTTCCCGGCATCCCGATATAGTCAGTTGACTCCATCACTGACTATCGGGGGCGAGTCTTTACCCCCCGCAGAAAGGGCTCGCAATCTGGGAGTCCTCCTGGATAGGCAGCTGTCCTTGGAGGAACATCTGACAGCTGTAGCCAGGGGGACCTTTTGTCAGGTTCGCCTGATTCGCCAGTTGCGGCCCTTTCTTGATCGGGATTCCCTGTGCACAGTCACTCACGCCCTTGTCACTTCCCGCCTAGACTACTGTAATGCTCTCTACATGGGGCTCCCCTTGAAGAGCACCCGGAGGCTCCAACTGGTCCAAAATGCGGCCGCGCGGGTAGTGACGGGAGCAGCGTGGCGCTCCCACATAACACCGCTCCTGCGCGAGCTGCACTGGCTTCCGGTGGTCTTCCGGGTGCGCTTCAAGGTGTTGGTGATCACCTTTAAAGCGCTCCATGGCATAGGGCCTAGTTATCTCCGAGACCGCCTGCTGTCACCGATGACCTCCCATCGACCCGTGCGCTCCCACAGAGAGGGCCTCCTCAGGGTGCCATCAGCCAAACAATGTAGGCTGGTGACTCCCAGGGGGAGAGCCTTCTCTGTGGGGGCACCCACCCTCTGGAACCAGTTGCCCCCGGAGATTAGGAGAATTCATGACCTCAGTGCCTTCCGCCGTGCCCTAAAAACACATTTTTTCCAACAAGCCGGGCTGGCTTAAGAAGAAATTTTAAATATTTTTAATATTTTAATTGGTCTGTGAGTTTTAAATTTTGTAGCCAAATTATATATATATTTTAAATGTCTTAATATTTATATTTTATGTTTTTTATGTCTGGCTGTACACCGCCCTGAGTCCTCAGGGAGAAGGGCGGTATATAAATTGGAAATAAAATAAAAATAAAATAAATAAAATACAATGTCTGCAAATGGCCTCTTTGAATTTGCACGACAGTCTTTCATGGTTTCCGCCGCAACTCCGGCAGCTTTGTCGGGGGCTGCTTGAGTCTTTCCGTTTTTCCATCCGGAAAACGTCCTCGTCTGAATCAGCCTCCGAGCTGGATCGGGCATCCTCCCTGTGGACTGGTAAGAACTTGGAACTGTCCTTGCTGGTCATTGGGCGCTGCAGGGCTTCCGCGGCTTTCGTGGAGGCTTCGTGAGCCCTGGCCTCATCTAAGGCGCCCGAAAGTGTCAGGTCCGGTTTGGCGAGCAGCCGCCTCTGTAGTCTTGTGTCGTGAACCCCACAGATCAGTTGTTCTAGCAAGGCATCGTCTAGATCTCTGTAGTCACAGTGGGTCACGGCTTTACAGAGGCTTGCCATATAGGCGCTGACCGGCTCTCCCTCCCGTTGGATGCGCTGTCGGAACTGGTACCATTGCACGAACTTGGAGGGCACGGGAGCATAGTGAGCCCGAAGGGTCGCCATCAGGGTGTCCCAGGAGATGGTCTGGACCGGCGTTGGCTTGCTGAATGACTCTGCCATCTCGAACACGTCCGGTCCGCAGTGGCTCAGGAAGAGAGCTCTTTTTCGGTTTGCAGAGAGCCCTTGCATATCGCTGGCTTCGAGCGAGCACTCGAACTGAGTCAAGTATGAAGCCCATTTTTCGCGGGCCGGGTCAAAAGCCTTGGGCGGAACGTAGGCAGACATGTTCAGTATGCCTCCTCTCATTCGCCTCGTAGCCTAGCTGAAGCTCGTGTCTCACTGGGCTGCCTCTTGTGATTCTATCCCACCTTCATCGCCAATGTGGTGGCTTGGGAATTAACGAATGCACAAGCAGGCAAGTAACAACAGCTCTTTATTATACAGTGAGACTTCAGCAAATAACTGAGGCTGCAGCCCTCCGTATATACAGTTCAGGAGGGACTGTCAGCCAATCAGGAATTACTCCCTTGTTCGAAATTCCCGCCAAAATGTAACAGAACACAACATCCTCCTAGGCCTTAGGCCTGATTCCCACCATACCAGACCAAACACCTTTCTCCTCAATTATCTTCTGAAGAACTCTAAGGCTTTGAGTTCTTCAGGACACTGGAATAACTTCCTTCTTTGTGCGGCCACATTGTTCCACAAAAGTGGCAGCCACATCTGGGTCATTGCCATTCTGTTGGCTTATCAAGGTCTGCACCATGCTGCAGAAAATTTCTACATTCAGAAGCTTCCGCAGCACTGAGTAGACCTCTCTAAAGCAGCAAAATGAAGCACAGTTAGATGACCCTTGTGCATCCTGGGGCCATGTGGCCTGCCCTCCTTCTATAACATGAGATCCAAAGAGCTTCAAAAAGTAAGTATGGGGCATGATGGGTATGGAATGGAATGGGTAGAAAGAGACAATGGGATTATTGCAGCAATCCTGTGCTAGATTGTAAGGACAAACGATCACAGAACCACTGCAGCTGTCATAACTTTGAAATCAGGACCTGTGTAGCTTTTGGGAGGTCTGTTGTACGTAATTTGGAGCGGTCATTAAATGGTTTGTTGTATCTCAAGTACTACCTGTATTCAGGGGATCTCATGTAGCTTATTTCCAGATGTTGGACATAGAATAAGCATGGATATTATTCTCTCTACTTTCTCTGAAGGATTGCTGTTTGAGGTATAATTTGGAGCTAGAAACTGGATGGACATTTGATCTTCATTATTTTAGGTGCCAAAAGAATTGTAGAATTTGAACTGGGATTTCTTCAAAGGAACAGAATGAAGACAGCTCTAAAAGTAAAACACTTGCTACCACATATATAGTAGTAGTAGAATAGAAGTAATGCAGAAAAAAAACTAAAAGACTCATTAAAGAATAAATCTATTGCAACACAACTTGCACTAAGTCATAGTTTCCCTAAAGTTCATGCAATCAATGTTGGCTTCCCAAAGAATCCCTGAGCTTTATACATACAGGACCAGTGGTGAAATCCAATTTTTTTTACTACCTGTTCTGTGGGCGTGGCTTGGGGGGCATGGGGGGCTTGGTGGGCGTGGCTTGGTGAGCGTGGCAGGGGAAGGAAACAGCAAAATCTCCATTCCCACTCCACTCCAGGGGAAGGACACTGCAAAATCCCCATTTCCTCCCCACTTCTAGGGGAAGGATATTGCAAAATCTCCATTCCCAGCTCACTCTGGGGCCAGCCATAGGAGGTATTTGCCGGTTCTTCGAACTACTCAAAATTTCCGTTACCAGTTCTCCGAACTGCTCAAAATTTCCGTTACCAGTTCTCCAGAACCTGTCAGAACCTGCTGGATTTCACCCCTGTACAGGACCATAAAATTACAAGTTTACAAAATTGGAAAGGACTTGGAAGTTGTCTTGCTCAACTTCATGCTCATTGCAAAATATCAAATGCAGAATGTTGTTATAGCATCGCAGAGAAAAAATATTTAGCCTCTGCTTAAAAATTTATCACAGATGAAGGCTCCTGAAAAGACTCTTTAGAACATGCAGAATAGATGATGTGGTGATATTTTTAGTTTTAGTTTTACTTGAACATATTTGAATATATAATTTCTAGATTGATGGCAAACTCCACCTTCCCCCACTTGCTCTCTACCCAGCCATCTTTTTGGAGATCATATTGATGTATTATTCTTATTGTGTTCTTTTGTCATTGTTTATTTTACTGTTCTATTATTATACTTCTGTTCTGTTTATGCTTTTTTCATTTTTCTTTCTTTTAATTACTATAAGCTTCTTAGACTAGCCCAATGGTGAGATAGTTGGCAAATATATTTACCAAATATTAATAAATTTAACAAATCATATTTTGTTCTCATATAAACATTCATATGAATATCCGTATTATAAATTCATGTGAAGTTGTCATTATCAGACAATTTAATAAATCAATTCATCATTGGAAAATCAATGAGATACATTACAAGCTGTTTTGTACAAGGGAACTGATTAAATTATTTCCATTCAGTTTGACATGCATTACCTCATAAGTCCATTCCATTCTGTTACTATATCAACCTGCATTTTAAATTCATTCTTCTGCATTTATTCTTCTGATTTTTTAAAAATAAAATATGTAAAATTTTGTTATTAAGCTAATAACTACATTACAATATTTAGAAAGATGAAAACTGTTTTTTGATTATTTAAAAGTGATAAAAGCCAAGATACTCCACTATATCTAGGGTTTTTTCCAGTCATATGAAAGAGAGCACATTCTAGCTGGGAAAACATTATTGTTTCTATCAAATAAGAATTTTCTCTAAGAATACGATGTTTCCTTTCAAGGTGTAAAAATGAGGAACAGAAAAAATATCAAAAAGTCATCATGATTAATGATGATTTGCTTAATGGACAATCAAAAACTGATCAACTGGTTTAGTTAAGTCAGGAGTGGTCATGTGATATTTTACTTGCAATTGCATTGTTTAGTGATAGAATTACTGGCCTCAACTGTGGGTAGTGAGGACTACTTGTAATATAAACACAATATAAAAATGATGAATGTGCCTGAATCAAAATCTTACATTGGACACATAAAAGGAATATTTATATTAATTCATTATTTTTCTTTCAAAAGTTGCATTTGTACACCAGAAACCTACGGACAGTACTGCACATCAAAATTTGATGATTGTCAAGGAGGATCCTCTCTTCTTTGTGGGCATGGGGTTTGTGTGGATGGAAACAGAGAACAGCTCCATCAGGTAAGCAAGAGAAGCCTTGTTTCAAGAGTAGATACCTGCCAGGCATAAAGTAACAGTAACAGTAATAGAGTTGGAAGGGACCTTGGAGGTCATCTAATCCAACCCCCCGCTCACTCAGGAGACCTATACTAGGGATTCAAACCGCCGACCTTTTTGATCGACAAGCTCAGCGTGTTAGCCACAGAGCCACCTAGGGAGCTTTATTTCAAATACTTTATTTGGCATTTGTGCAGGACATGAGAAGTTGTACTCAATTGCCCAAATAGCTTTTTCCAAAACTTTGAGATATACAGCAGTGCAGTTGCTGTACAACCAATTTCCTGGATGTAAGTCTTGTTTTTTTTTCAATTGTCCTTTCAGTTCTACTGAAGATTCCATTATCTGTGGAACTTAATCAGAATTAACCTTAGCTAGCCTGGGAATAATAAAAATTGATTTATATTTATTTGGTTAAACATTTAGCAGCAACACTTTCTTAGAATACTGTGGTCAGCATCCTTCATCAACCTAAGAAAAAGTGGAAGTGGAAGAAGGAATCTTCAGTGAAGAAGGTCTTCATTGGCAGCAGGTATCTCTGCCTGGTTGTGGAGGACCTCTGCCTTCCCTCAGCATGAGAATGGATATGTGTTACCACACTCCGCCTTATTTCGAAATTCCCCTGATTTTCTTAGTAGCGTTTGGGGAAAGTTATGCAGACTGCTGGAGGAAAGAGGGGACAGGAAATTTTGCTTTCAGAAACTGTCTACTATCCGGCTGTGAAAAGGATTCCCCAGTTCTCACTATATTTTAGCAATGTTTTATATGCATATTTTCTTATTAATTCAACATTTCCCATGTTTTTAATTGCTACAAAATGAACAGCATTCATACTTTGTTTAAGAGGTATGTCTCCAAAATGCTTTGAGCTCTTTACTAGCAATATCTTACTTGTCCTTATAATAACTATAGTTGACATTTTGCAACAGAGGTGGTTTCAGAGAGTATCACTATACTATTTGCTGTGTAGTAGAATCTAGACTTTGTCGTCATAATTGTACTTATGTTTAAATCAGGAACCCATTTGATAGCCTGGAAGTCTGTGAATGAACAACTTTTATTTACCTGCTTCTTCAGATTATAATTACATAGTTTGCCAAAAATAAATCAGCTAATGTTCAGATTGGTGTGTTTCTTTCTGCAGGTTTGAGATGTATTTGCTGTTCTACCTCTATGTAGGTTCATTTCGTGATTACCCGTCATTTTCTATCTTTTCCAGAGAAAATTATGGGTTTTCTTTTTCTGACATGATAACAATATATTTCACTGCAAGTATGTATTAAGCTTTAATTGTTAGAGGAAGGAACAGAAAACCTGGGGAAATAAGATAAACTGAAATTGCATCAAGAATTTTGACATGTCAGATTCTAGAACAATGGCTTAGTAATAGTAAAAGTGCAAATAAAAGTAACTCTTTTAGGAACATTCACAGTTATTTTGATGTTTACCTTATTTTAACCTGTCAGCCAAATTATACTTGCATCTGTGATGATGGCTGGATGTCGCCTCCAGGGAGCCTTGCTTGCAATGCTGACATTGATGAATGCAGCCTCCCAAACTCACCTTGTTCAGTGAATCCTCCTGTACGGTGTATCAACATGCCAGGCTTTTATTTCTGCGATCCTTGTCCAGCAGGTGAGCAGTATTTCATAAATGTCCTCTCAATTGTTTCTCATGGGGATTAGCATTGGCATTACAAGGAGGTTCATGGTGCCATCATCTTCTTTCTGAGATGCTGTTTTAAAACGTTATATTGCTTTGTTTGGGGCATTTTACTATTAAAAATAGTAGCTCTCTGTATGGGAATCAGAGTGGTCTTGACTTTGAGGAGGAATAACTCCTGTTTGGCCATATTCAAGCATAAGACTAACCTAGCATTTTTTTAAATGTGATTTGACAGCTGGAAGGGAATGAAGTATAGCTGCCAAGGTATTAATGAATCTGAAACAGTGTGAAAGTTGTTCATCTTTCTCAATTGTTGTCTTAACACATTGGAATATTTTTTATTGTAGTCACTGTCCACCAGATAAACAAGTCTATATTAGTTAATTAGGTTCACCTTATATTAGTGTGTTTGTGTGTGTGTGTTTATATATCTATCCATCCTTCTTTTACAAAACTGGAACAAATGTATTTTTTAAAATTTCCTTCTTTGTGTCTCCATATATATAATCACCCACACACATGACTGTATTTATATGATGCAAAAGTAAACAGTCCACTGTGTTTCCATACTGATTATTAGAGGAATAATATTTTTTTATTTCTGAATCTAGCTCTGAAAACATGGTATTATACCAGGGGTGAAATTTACTTACCTACCCTACTGGTTTGGAAATGTGAACGTGTGCGCTTGCTACATTTGCACGTGCCTCGTCCACACATGCACAGAGCCTTCTGCGCATGCACAGAGGGTAAAAACCAGGACATGACGACATCCAGGTGGGTGGGTGGAGTCTCCCGCCGCCGGTGCTACCAGTTCGCCTAGTAGAACCGGCTGAATTTCACCACTGTGTTATACCTCTTTTGTTTGGCCTGCTTGGTTATCTGAATAGATTATATCCACTCATCAACATGAAATTTTTTTATTCATGTAGTGAATTGTTAAATACAAAAATTATATGTAATAAATTGAAAGGCACAATACTTTTTGAATTTGTTGTCTTATATAAGCTATTGTTCCAGTTGGTACATGTAGCAAAAGCCTTGAACAGAAAGATTAGCTCATAAAATAAAGTAATTTTTCACAAGATGCTAGCATGGTCAGTATCAGAAGTTGCAATTACTAGGCATTTGTGGAAGTCCAGATTTCAATAACAGAGAGAATGATTGGTTATCAGGGCTCACTAGCTTGTTACTGTTCTTTTATCCATCGCCAATTGAACATTCACTCAATCATTTTAGGTAGAAGAAGACTGTCAATCAATAGTACTGTATGAAACAAGGGAAGTAACTGGCATTGCCTCTTTTTTCTTAGGAAAAGATCTAAATGGGGAAAAGGTCGACCATTGAGGAAAGGAAAAAGGGGTTGTTGAAGGCATCTTGTTCAACAGATGTTGGCCAACTCTCTGCCTTCCATACTTAACAATCACAATGGTGTAAGAATAATACAGACAAACTCAGTTGAGAGAAAGGGCAAATGTCCAGGAGAAAATAACTATAGCTTTCATATATCTTATAAAAAGAGAATGAAGAACCAAGAATGCTTAGCTTTGAGAAGAGAAAGTTGAAGGATAGTTATGGCTCTTCAAATACCTTGAACGAAGTCACAGAGAAGAAATCCAAAGCTTATTCTTGCATCATTTGATCACTTGCATCATCCAAGGCAGAAAATAATGGATTTTACAGGTTAAAAGAAAGTAGATCTTGACTGACTTTTTAAATAATAAATTAATTAATTAATTAATATCATTTTGTATGGAGGTGCAAATTACATTCCTTTTTAAAGAATTTCCTTCTATAACAGCTGAAGGGGTACATATTACTATATTTTAATCCATAGTTGAAGGTTACCAAATTATTTGCATGTTCTATTTATGGAACAGTTCATCAAGCCACGTTCATTATGGATATCACCATACTGTTCCTTTTTAATGCATTTTGTGTTAGTATAGTAACTGGTATTTTGGCAGAGACACAAGGATGTCTTGAATCAAGTGAAGTGCAGTATTTAATATAGTCAAAGTCATAAGATCTGCTGACCACATTTCCTCCTGATTTATATACTGCTGCAAATTAATTTAAATGGCTTGTACTGATGTCAGGAGGATCTGAACTTCTTCCTAGAATGTAGAAATCTGTGAAACAGTTTGCCTTTGGCAAAGAGTTCACTCAACACTGTTGTCTAAGAGCAGTATTTATTTTTACTTCACCATCACATGCCATCACTGCTCTATAAAATTACTGTTTTCTTTAAATCAGGTTATGAAGGTGATGGAAAAGTATGCACACTGGTTAACATATGCTCAGTCAACAATGGGGGTTGCCATCCACTTGCTGTATGTAACAGCATATCAGGTAATATTGAAAACAACACTAGGTTTGTATGAAGGCTATATCTAGCCAGCAAAATTTTCCCTTTCCTTATCTAAAATAGTGTTTTTCAACTTGAGGAATTTGAAGATGTGTAGACTTCCAATTCCCCAAATTTCCCCCAATATTTTGGCTGGGAAATTTGGAACTGGAACCCACATATACTAAAGATGATTGAGGTAGAGAAAAACTGATCTTCAAGACAAGATGGTTCCCAATTTCCATTCTGTATACCAAAACTGGCAGTTAAATCTTAACTTCCAGAGTACTGAACTGGTTCATCTGACAAAGCTTATTTAGAATGCACAGGACAGGCCACATTACTGGTACAACTGTATCCTTCAGGTGGGCCCCGAGACAAATGAAATGAGAGGCAATCCTCAGGGCTGCTCTTGGAGAAGCGCTGAATGAAAAGGGAAGGTTATGAAATTGAACTAGAGTCCTGAGAATCCTGCTTCATTCAGCCAAAAGACATATTAGGTGATTTGTTACCTTCTGTCTAAGTTGCTATGAAGGCTTGGGAAGTTAAAACAGGAAGCTTCTCGGCCAGTAGACAGGACTTAAAGGTGGCATATAAAATGCAAATAAAAAAAAATATTGCTCAAAACTTACAAGTGAAAAATGCTGGGGGGGGGGTTATTGTGTGTGTGTTTGTGTAAATTTAATTTTAATCTCTTACTGCAGTGTTTCTCAATCTTGTCAACTTTAAAATGTGTGGAATTTGAATTCTAGTAGTTCAGAGGTGTCAAACTCGATTTCATTGAGGGCCACATCATGGTTGTGCTTGACCTCAGGGGGCCAGGGTAGGCGTGGCCAGCATGACATCACTTGTGTCAGGGATCGAACTCCTGACTGTGGGCAGAATTAGCCTGCAATACTGCATTCTAACCATTGTGCCACCATGCTACATGTCAGATACTGAACAATATTGTTACTTCCAAGGTTGGTAAAATTAAGACCCAGATTATTGGGGGCAATATGCTGACTCTGTAAATTGCTTAGAGGGTGCTGTAAAGCACTATGAAGTGGCATATAAGTCTAAATGCTATTGCTATTGTTTTGATAATGCTTCACATTAGTTAATGTGGTTACTGACTCTGGTTGGTCAGACATTATTATTATTATTATTATTATTATTATTATTATTATTATTATTATTATTTATTGGACTTATATGCCGCCCTCTCTCCAAAAGACTCAGGGCGACTCACATCAGCAAAACAATCCCAACAAATACACATTAAAACATAGTAAAACAAACTAAAACCAATTTAAAACCAATTTAAAACAGTAGACCTCATCAGTCCAGGCGAGGGCGTTTAAACAGCCATGTCTTAAGCTTACGGTGGAAGGTACGAAGGTCCGGGGCCAATCGAAGACCCAAGGGAAGTTGATTCCAGAGGGTGGGCGCACCGACAGAGAAGGCTCTACCCCTGGGAGTCGCCAGCCAACATTGTCTAGCTGACAGCACCCTGAGTAGGCCCTCTCTGTGAGAATGCACCAGGCAATGGGAGATTGATGCTGGTTGCAGGTGATCCAGATATCCTGGGCCTAAGCCATGAAGGGCTTTATAGGTCAATACCAGCACCATCACAGTCCAAGTATGGGCGCACCAGGCAAACCTGAGCAAACGCCCCCCTGGTTATGGCTTTTATATGCTCCTCCAAGCCCAGCCGTGAATCCAGAAGGACACCCAAGTTGCGCGCCCTGTTTACACGGGGTCTACACGGGGCAACACTTCACCCCCTATAGTCAGAGATGGAACCTCTTATTCAGTCCGCGATGCCAGTATCCACAGCCACTCGGTCTTGGCCAGGAGGAACAGCCCCATCCAGACCCGTACCGCTTCAAGGCACCGGGACATCACGTTGAGGGCATCACTGGGGTGGATACAAAAAGCTGGGTATCATCAGCGTACTGATGATACCTCACCCCAAAACCTTGGATGATCTCTCCCAGTGGCTTCATATAAATGTTGAACAGAGAAGGCGAGAGGACTGACCCCTGAGGCACCCCACAAGTGAGAGGCCTCATGGCCGACCTCTGCCCCCACCCCACCAACACCACTTAGGTACGACCCGAGAGGTAGGAGGCGAACCACCGTAAAACAGTACCCCCCACTCCCAACCCCTCAAGGCGTCGCAGCAGGATACCATGGTTGATGGTATCGAAGGCCGCCGAAAGATCTAATAGAACCAGAACAGAGGAATAACCTCTGTCCCGAGCCCTCCAGAGATCATCCACCAGCGTGACCAATGCCGTCTCCGTGCTGTATCCATGCTCCCAAAGGGGAACATGTGCCAAAGGGGACATGTTCCCCTTTGGCATTTCCTATTACTTTCTTCTCTGTTCACAGCTCTGGTTTCTTCATTTTCTGGCATGGATGCTAGTATAACATTTGGGTACTCTCAGATAATGAAAAATTGTGGTGTTATTAAAATAGCAGAAAATAAGGATGCCCAAAGCAAATTCAGATGATTGTTTTGCCTTCCTTCTTTTTTTTTTTTATTTCTAGGCTCTATACCTAATTGTGTTTGCCCAGATGGATACACTGGAAATGGTTATGGTTCAGATGGATGTTTTGCCCTGAGCATCATATGCCAAACACACAATCCTTGTGTAAATGGACAATGTCTTGTAAGTGTCCTTAAAAGTGAACATGAAATATTAAATCTTCAGTGCTCTTGTTAAACTTTGATTATATAGACTTGTACTTTCTCAGACCACATCTATCTTATCAATAGATATCCAAAATGTTATTGATCAATGTATTATTGTTATTGTTATATGAATTATACTCAGTGGTGGGCAACCAATTTAATAACCAGTTCCGTGAGCGCGGGTTTTGTGCACACGCGCCTAACACACTTGCACACAGCGTTCAAAATACAGCAATTTGAAACTAAGCTGCTTACCTTCTAAAGCAGCCCCAGTAAGTAGAACAATGGAGGCACAGAAATCAGCTGTGCCAAGCGAATCAGCTGAACCAGAAAGAGAGAAATATAGGATAGGATAGGGCAGGTGCGGGTGCGGGTGGACGGGCCCAATCACTGGTGGTAACTACCAGTTCGACCAAACAGGCTGAATCCCACCCCTGATTATACTACATCATTATTATGCTAATGATATATTACAATGTATTATTGTATTAACTATGCTATTCTATAGTATTTTCATTAGTGCCTTCCCAATTCCCAATATGTTGTCTGGATTCAGATACTGCATTAAGCCAGGAGTAAGACAAACTCAGTTGTTTAGACAAGCAAAATTATTAAGGCTTGGTGTCTGCCAATAAACCTAAAGAAATGACAGGGCACACCCACCCAGCTGTAAGTCAGGAAAAAGCCAGGATTCTGGATTTAAACACAAACGATGGTT
This sequence comes from Ptyas mucosa, assembly GCA_012654045.1. Classification (NCBI taxonomy): domain Eukaryota; kingdom Metazoa; phylum Chordata; class Lepidosauria; order Squamata; family Colubridae; genus Ptyas; species Ptyas mucosa. The sequence continues at coordinate 5,792,263 of WNWU01013629.1, read as the reverse complement.
ATATAACTCACGAAACAGAAACACACACACATACACCGAGTAAGAAACAAAGGTCCAAACTTTAATGTTTTGCTAGCCTTCCTCACACTGCCATCAAATGTACAAAATAATCCCTTAAAATTTGCAAAATACCTATATGCAAAATATCTGTATGCAAGATTGGCTGGTTCCTAAACTGTCTGAAGATTCATGACTGAGCATGTGAGCATGTATAGACTGAATTTAGATCACATGTATAGAATTACTTTTGAAATTGGGTTCTTCTGGGAAAAGATGCATGCTTACAGTACTACATTACTTTTTTATTTGGGTTAATATTTACAGGTTACAGTCTCTGGCTATAACTGTAAGTGTGATCCTGGCTGGATTGGTATCAACTGTTCAGAAAACATTGGTGAGTGTTCCAGAAATCCATGTTACTGTGGAGGAAGCTGCATTACTGGAGTGAATGGCTATTCTTGTGAATGTAAGATAGTTGGACTGGACTGCAGTGTCAAATATCCAGCAAAGTAAATGAATAATTCATTGCAATGCAATATAATGCCAATAGCAGGATATAGAAGTCTTGTTTATTGACGAGAAAGTTGTTGGTTCAATGAACCATTCCAAGGCTGGTATTCCCTACATAAATGTTTCCTAATCTTGGCATCTTTAAGATATGTGGACTGTGTGGAGAATTCTGGGAGTTCAAATCCATACATCTTTTTGCCAAGATTGAGAAACACTGCTTTATATAATCAATCTCTTATTAATGTGACTCATCACAGAAAGATTTAGGAAGAAAGATAATCTGAACAAAAAGCCTCAGTAGATAGGTTGAATAGTATAATAACTGAGAATGGCATGAAGGTTTTCATGAAATGAATTGCTGCAACTAACCCTGCTTAGGTGAGAGCTATAACTCATATATCTCAAGCCATAACGGACAAGGAATCTTGAGATTTGTATTTCCAGAAAAGTTGTGAATAGGTTTGCATAGGCTAACTCTTCATTTTTTTTCCTCAGTTGCAGATTGTGGAGGATCCCTTGGTGGCTCTTCAGGATCATTCAGTTACCCTAACAATTCAGGATATGTGCAATATAATCAACAGGTCAATTGTAATTGGGTTGTCAGGACCTATTATAATAAGGTAAAGAGTGTAAAGCTGGAAATGATAGGACAATAACAAAATTGGGGGAAAGATTTTATATATAATTATTATGCACAACAATACTTTTGTTATAGATTCACAAACTTTCTATTAATTTTTTTTTGCTGAATGTAAGTTCACATCCAAAAGTGGGACCGGTATATCAGGGCAACCTGGTCTACCCAAATATGGGACGGAGCATACTGTTTCCGTTTTCCATTCACATCTATACCAGCCAAAAAAATTCACTTGGTGACTTGGGCAAGTTGTATAATAAAGCCTACCTACCAAACAGACATCATGTACTGAGTGGAGCATCAACACTGCAAGCTTGCCTTAGTGGAAAATCTGACTCTTGCCATGAAAAATCATACTAATATTCCTGCTCATAGAATAACTGCTCAGTAATAATAATACACTGAAATCTCAGTTTAACCTCCAACCCCAAAGAGTTTGTAATGCAATAAACCAAATTTCTGTCCAGATATCTCTCAAGACTTTTGTTTTATCAGCAGTACAGTAGACTAGAGAAGGCAATGATAATAATAATCAGTTTCTTGTTTGCAATGATTTATACTACTTGCATGACTTTTTGAAATCGTTATGCAAATTAATTAACTGCAATGGTATAGAAGCGAGTTAAAACTACAGTAAATTGGGTTTGTTTAATTTTGATTATTTACAAATCATAACATGGCTTCCTAACATATATATACATTATGTTATACCAAAATCAACATATTCATGAAACTACTTTCTAAATTGTTGTAAGACTGCCTTTCCCTACCTTGTGTTCTTCCAACATGGATTTTAGATTCTGTGATGGCTGAGAAGTCTGGTGTCAGCGAGTTAAGTTGCATTTTTTCATCGCTGCCATAATCAAAGAGGAAAAAGGGGAAAAAAACCCGGAGCGAGCAGTACAGTTTGAAATTTAGTGCTTGGCATTTGAGATATTGTCCTTCTCCTCCTTCCTTAATAGATAGGGTTACCCAGGTGATGAAGGGAGGAACATTCCTGTGATCTGAAGCAGTTGGCAGAAGAGACTGACTTAGAAGATGGCCAATGGGCATTGAGATATTGTGAGGCAGAAGGGGAGGGGTTTGATTTCAGAGAATCAGTTTTGGCTGCATATGAGTTTAGGTCGGATCGTAAATTCTTTAATAAATGAGAGATTCATCAAAGACTTTGTGTTTGAGAATGAAGTTTATTTGAGATTACACCGAAACCTGACATCTGGTAATTGAAGTCAAATACATCTAAAAGACATTGAATTAGAAATAACTTCTAAATGTATTGAAATATGAAAATATCCATAAGAACATTAATTTGTTATACTAATGTTGCTTGCGTATATAATTTCTGAATTGGCTATAAAGGATTATTATGAACAGACAGGGGATAAGGAATATGAATGCAGATCTCCCAAGGCTAATAAGTGCAACAATTAAATCACACAATAATAAAATGTTATCAGGTGACTGAAATAATTAGTAGTGTCTGGGATTAAATTGTTCTGTTTTGGGGTCTGTAGTAATGGCCTATAATATCTTCTCTTGACCAGTAAAGTTTGTTTAACTTCAATTGTTATGGGCTATATCAAGAAACTGTAGAGCACGAGAGACAGTTATAGATAGCAGACAGATGTACAGTTTAATTGTACGAATGGTATCTAATCATCCTGCAGAATTGACTCTATCTTGGGAAATGAAAAAAAAAACAATTAAATCATTCTGTACTCTTTCCTCCTAGGTTCTGCACATCACTTTCCCATTCTTCCAGCTGAGAGGGAGTAGCGGCTGTATATTAGATTATCTTCAGATTCATGATGGGGATTCAACATCTGCAAATATGCTGGGGAAATATTGTGGACCACATCAACCAGAGCAGCTTTTTAGCAGTCACAATTCTTTGTATTTTTCATTTCATTCTGATCACATGATTAATGGGAGGGGTTTTACAGTTCACTGGGAGTCTCAACAGCCTGGTGAGATCATATTTTTGTAAGGAGCATTATTTTGTTTCTTAAAAGTCAAGGATTTAAGTTTTGGCTGGATACATATTCAGGTTGTAACCCAAGCCAGGAAACTGCAATGTCTATTGATTTAATGTATGAAATTTTGAGGTATGCTAGAAGCTAACCCACAACTAATGGTAGTTGGAGAAAACTCTACTTGTGAGTTTTAATAGGATTAAAACCTATTATGGCTCCTGAATTCGCACTTCTAGCGAGGGAAGAAGGAATGCCATCCTTCACAAGTTATATACTCCCATCTTAAGACATGGTTTTAGAGCCTCAGTAGTTTTATACAGCATGCTAAGCCACAAAGAAATGAACCGTTACAATCTAGCAAAAATAATAAATCCATTCAGTGCAGTTCTAGTAGAACAAAATTAAAATCTGAAGAACACAAGTTTTGAGTAATTATGGAATCTTAATATAATTTTATAGAAAAACATTTTTAAATATAAGATAGATTCTTAATGTAATGATTTCCCTGTTGTTGGGTTCTTTATAACTCCGAATTTGTCTTGCTTCTTGCAGATATTGCAGTATGAGACTAGATAACATCCTCAGTAACATGAGTGGAATGGGAGCTATTTGTATATGGTAGCTTGATTGAGATATGGTTTACTCAGAATTCTAAGCATAAAATACAGCTTGAACCACACATTCCTAGTTCCTATTCAGGAAGGATTTTGAGAAAAATATTTATACTATTTGGGTCCAGGCTATTTGAGGGACAGCCTCATCCCACTGGGATTCCTTTGTCCCACGCTTACTGCAGGCCCTGTCATCTCAATTGTTATGGCTGGGGGTTCAGGAGAAGGATCTTCTCTGCTGTTACACCTGTCCTGTGGAACCTCTTGCCCCCTCCTAGAGTGAGGTCAGCTCCTCCCTCCTGACCTTCCAGAACAGCCTAAAAATCTAGCTTTGCTGGAGAGCTTGGTGTTCCAATAAAGCAGCATCACAGTGGAGATGATTGTTCTCAACATGATGGCCTCTCCAGATATGTTGGATTATAACTTCCTGGTTTTGATCACCTAGAAACGATATATTCTGTCATCTTTCCTTCCCTTCATCCAAGTTTGATGAAGACAAAGTAGAAATGCTCTTCAAGGCATTTTTTCTTTGCATTTGAATTAAAATTCAGAAAGAATAGTTTGTACTTCAAGCAGCTAACAAAAGAAGATGACCTGTGCCCCTATTAAATATGACTACCAGCAATGATAATCACAATTATAGCCTTAATGAATGGAAAGTTTGAAACAGCTTCCAGAACTTACGACCTGCAATAAAAATATTAAAATATTTAGTAGTAATTAACTTAGTTAATTTTTTTCCTTTACCACCTCCTTTCTCTTTAGAATGCGGTGGAGAACTGACCAGTACATATGGGATAATTAATTCACCCGGCTATCCTGGCAACTACCCTCCCAATAGGGATTGTTATTGGATCATTTCAACTAATCCTGGTCTTCTTATTACATTTGCTTTTGGCTTTTTGAGTCTTGAACATCATGATAGCTGTACACAAGATTATCTTGAGGTAAAAATAATTTGAAAACTAAATGGATAGCAACAGCACAACTTTTTTAAAAAAATTCCATGACTTAAATAAGCTAAATAGAAAAATTTGTATATTATAGGAAGGGTTCACCATAGTATTTTATTTTGGTTGTCATGTTCTAGCCAATAAGTCATCCAGTAACATGCTAAGAAAATATTAAACAAAAGTTATAAATCATATTACCAGATTCAACATTGAAAACCTTGTGTCATATATGAACCTAGCTATATACATTTCTTGAACACTATACCATTGATTTTCCAGATTATTGTATTGCACAGTCTACAAAATATTCTATAATTTTAGAAAGTAATATATCAATAGACTTAAATGTAAATCTGTATTTTTTCATGATATTTATATTAAAATACTCCAGAAGATAGGCTTAAGATACAGAAGGATCTTGACAAACTTGAACATTGGGCGCTATCTAACAAAATGAAATTCAATGGTGAAAAAAGTAAGAAATTCTACATTTAGGCATTTAGGCAAAAAAACCATAATGCACAGGTACCGTATATGTGGTACTTCGCTCAATAGTAGTAACTGTGAGAGGGATCTTGGAGTCCTAGTGGCCAACCATTTAAATATGAGCCAGCAGTGTGCAGCAGCTGCCAAAAAAGACAACACAGTTCCAGGCTGCATAAACAGAGGAATAGAATCAAGATCACGTACCACTTTATAATGACTTGGTGCCACACTTGGAATACTGCATTCAGTTTTGGTCACCATGATGTAAAAAAGGAGACTCTAGAAAGGGTACAGAGAAGAGCAACAAATATGATTAGGGAACTGGAGGCTAAAACATATGAAGAACAATTGCAGGAACTTGGTATGTCTAGTTTAATGAAAAGAAGGACTAGGGGAGACATGATAGCAGTTTTCCAATATCTCAGGGGCTGCCACAAAGAAGAGGGAGTCAAGCTATTCTCCAAAGCACCTGAGGGTAGGACAAGAAGCAATGAGTGAAAACTAATCAAGGAGAAAAGCAACTCAAAACTAAGGAGAAATTTCCTGACAGTTAGAACAATTAATCAGTGGAACAACTTGCCTCCAGATGTTGTGAATGCTCCAACACTGGAAGTTTTTAAGAAGATGTTGGCTAGCCATTTGTCTGAAGTGGTGTAGGGTTTCCTGCCTAAGCAGGGGGTTGGACTAGAAGACCTCCAAGGTCCCTTCCAACTCTGTTATTCTATTCTATTCTATTCTAAAATGTTTTCAGAGGTGAGAAATCTAATATGTCATGATCCCATTTTTCTATTAAGCTACCAAAACAAAACCACAAATATATTACCTAGAATTATTCTTGGTTAAGATTAGATAAATAAATATATCCATATTGCAAACAATGGGAACACACTGAAGTTGTTCCAAGTACATCATCAAAAATATGTCAAATGAAACCTATTGTATATAACATGCCCAACAGTTCATTCTAATCTTGAATCATTTCGAACCCCAAGCATGAATCCAAAGAATCATGTGAAGGATGAAAACATTTCAGAAAACATTTAAATGTTAAGTGCTTATCTCCATTTCCAAGAAAATAAGTATTTCTCAAACACTTCTTGAATCATAAGCAGTATTTACCACATAAAGAAAACAAACCTCTTGTACTTAACCAGGTGCACCTTCAGAAGGGTTAATAATGTAAACTATCTTTTAAACAACCAAACATCCACTTTATTTTTAATATTGGTATCATGCAACTCTTAAGGATTGCTCAATTTAATAAATATCACTAGCTTTCTAGCTAGGGTTATTGTCAGTGGAAGCCAGAGAAATCTGAAGTCCAAATCTTCAGCTCTAGAGTTTGAAAGTGATGGACCTGGTCTTCTGTCTGAATATGATGGGAAAGAGTAGGAAGAAATATCCTTAGCCCAGGAGGCAGAAGTATGTGGACAAAAGTATAGCTACAGGTATATTCTGCTCTTTCAAAAAAATTCAAGGTGGCAAACATAACCAATACAAATTTCTCCTATTTTCTCCCACAACTGAACTCAAAGTCTAAGTCCAGTCACCTTGAATTCCTATCTGTTCTTAACTCCCGTGCATTTTCCTTAATAGTCACTTGGCAAGATTCTTGTAGAGAATTAATGCTTGCAATAAATCTTTATACTTATTTGAACGGCCTGAATCTCCTGATTTCTAGTGTGTTAACCACTAGATCAAGTGGCTCTGCTTATTATTTTGCTTGCAGTCAATGATACAAACATTAGATCAGTTGAATAGCACCAGACAGAACAATAAATATCTGGGTTGTTGAAATTAATTTATTATGGGCAATATGAAATATTGTAGAAAAAACAATTAATAGAGAAAATAGAAATAATAGAGAAAATTAATATGCTTTTGATGTTAGATACAGACAGTACATCTACATTTGACAAAGTATAACAAATACATGATGGCATGTTTTTGTTTAGATTCGAGATGGCCTTCTCTCACAAGATCCTCTCCTTGGGAAATATTGCAATGCTGGGTTACCACCTCCTCTTCAAACCACTGGTCCATATGCTTGGGTACATTTTCATTCCAATGGTTATGATAACGATAGAGGATTCCATATCACATACATAACATCACCTGGTAAGTGTATTTGTCCCTATCAGCCATCTTCTGGTGCCTTTCAGATGTGTTATCAATGGAAACCCTAAATTTAAAATTCTCATCCTGCATAACTAGACTGCAGCAGTCTGAAGCAGGACTATATCCTGTACTGGAGCAAAGCATATTCAGATACTTCTTATTCACAGACTGTAATTGGGATCAGCAACTCCACTGTTAGCAACGTGGTTGTTAAGTGAAACTTTACAGTTCAGGCTGCTGTTATTAAGGATGACATTATTTGATTGCAACTTGTGACTTCTTGCTGGTTTCCCCATTGACTTTGCCTATCAGAAGCTGGCTACGAAAATCATAAATGGCGAGCATGTGACTGTGTAATGCTGTGACCTTTGTAAACTCATGCCAATTGCCAAATGCGATCACATGATTGTGGAGTTGCTGGATGGTCATAAGTTTGAAGACTGGTTATAAATCTTTTTCAGTTCCATTGTGAGTAATCTTTTTAAATTGTTCTTCTTCATGTAGTGGATCCCAACTGTGGAGGAAACTATACTGATAACAGTGGCATCATCATGTCTCCCTATTGGCCTAATTCTTATCTGAACAACAGACAATGTGTTTATATCATCCGACAGCCACTGAATGAAAAAATCTACTTGAATTTCACACACCTAGAGCTGGGAAGACATCCTAACTGCTCTCGGAACTATATTGAGGTAATTATTAGTTCCTATTTTTTAAAAAAATGGTGAAGGACAAATTAAATGAATCTAAATCTGGGATAAGTTTCTTTTTCTTTTTTTCAGAAATAAAAGAAAGGGGGTTTAGGGGCAAATAGCCTGCCCCAAGTGTTTACAAGAGATTATTTCCATTTCATTGTGTTCTTAATATCAACCAGCTTCCAGAGAAAATGACATCAGGGGAAAAGTTTAAAGCAGAAAAACAATCCATTTTAGCCTACGAGGTGTGGCTAGATGATGTGGCTGATGATGTCATGGTATCACCAGAAAGTATTGGGTTGATATTTTTGGCCAGTATATTGCAGGACTTGGAAACTGCTCAAGTGAAAGATTTTAAGGAGTGAAATGGATGTCTTAAAATTATCTCTGTCATCTTTTAAGTTATTTGAACAGCCCAAACACTCCGAAAAAACAGAAATATTGTTGTTCATTCTGAGGAGCTACTATAAACCTGTAAACCGTGATTGTGATTCAGTAGAAAATTTTCTAGATATACTGAAGAGGTTTACTGCTGTGGGAGAGCAGGAAAAGTAAGACAATCTATTTATTAAAAATATATTATAGGAACATATATGCAAAGGTATACAAGAGATTATCAATTTCATTAGGGCCCAACCTCTACAGGGGACAAGAGATAGGTGAAATTAACCAGAATAAAACAAAAGTTCATGAGCAACAAAGATTATCTATTCCACTTACTTTTTATTTCCCAGCTATAATGGTACTCATCTTTAAGATGTGTCAAATTAAATATCATGATAAGCTTTGTTGGCTGCCTTACTTTGCCAGGACCATATCTTACAAAATGTTTTATTCCATTCTGAGTTGCATACATGAAATCCATAAGGAATCAATCCCAGTTTGTAGTGACAGACATTACTTGGAGCCCACTCCACTCTTCATTATAGATTTAATAGTAGAGGAGCACTCATAAGATCTACATTAACAACAAAGGCAAATATTAAATATTAGATTTCACAGATATGAAAAATTACAAGTTATTACAATATGAATTTCTATGTGTTACTAAACTTAACTGCAGTGATTAACTTAACATCTGTAGCAAGCAAGGTCATAAAATGGTGCAAAACCCACTTGACACTGTCTTGCTTAGTGATAGAAATTTTGGGCTCCATTGTGGTCGTAAGTCAAAGACTACCTGCATGACTATTTTCCCCTTGGGTTCCTCAAAAGATCCTGGGGTCAGACATTTAGAGAAAAGTGCTTGAATTTTATTGAAACTACTACAAGTCTAGATTTGGTTCAGGTTATTTGCACCCCAATGCTTCAGCCCATTTGGGGATTGGTTGGCCCTTGATTGATGTCATGACAACTGTTTCTGTGATTAGATTTGATTTAGTTCAAGTTCTACTTCAGATTATTTGAAAAGCAGTAAATGCTGCTCTTTCTTTTGAATTGTTCTGATTCTTCAGAACTTGAGAACATCTGTTTTTCCAAAGAACTCTTGCCTACTTCCTGGTTCAGCTCATATGTTATTCATTGTTTTCTCCCTGAATATTTCAGTGCTTTTACTTGCACTTGGCAAAACACCATACAAATGTACACAAATACAGGACACAAAGTTCTAATAATATATTTTATTTCTTTTATATACTGTATGGAGTTGGGGTAAGGGTATTTTGGCACTCCACAACTCTCCGTGGCTCTGAAGGTGGGTCACAGATTGGGTGGGTGATCTTTTGTATTTTCTTTTCTTTGTAGTCTGTGCATTTTGAGTCAGCAAATTGGTTCCATATGGCTTTTTGACTTGAAGCACTAATGAGAAGGAAATGTCATTGGTTGTCTTTATTTAAACTTGCCTTGTGAGAAATGTTGAAAAAGATTTATGGAAGCTAATATAAACGGAGGAAATATCTAGAATGTATAGATTTATTTCTTCTTTCCTTCTGTCATAAGCAGAATTAATTTCCAAAATCAGTCAGAAATCTGATATAAAATGAAAACAGGAACATTTATTTATTTAGAGTCATAATTTCCTTCTCTAGTTGTTGGAAAAGTTATAGTAACATGCCCTAAGCCAAATGGAACAAAGCAAAAAACCATTTTAATTAGGAACAATAGGTTTAATTTAGCAAGGCATTTCCTTTGTCTTCTGGGAATTAATTCCAGATATTATAGGTTTGCTTGATTGAATCTGTGTCTCTTCTGCAGATCTCTTTCACCCCTTCTGAACCTCCGCACATCCACCCGGCTGTGGACTATGAGTAGGGAAAGCTATACAAACACTTAGTAATTCAATATTTTTGCTATTTGGAAGCATAATCTTGGATGGAGAGAATGGGAAATTGCCTCCTTTCTTGCAAGGATCCTGAAAGACTATCTGCCAGATCATTGGGTTTTCAAATGTGGTGACTCTAGGATACCTCTGAGAAGAATTGCCAAGGCCACACATCTTGAAAAGTCATAAAAGTCATGGGCCCTCAGAGAAATAATGCAATTTTGCTCTCTCAGAAATGCTAGAGTATCTAGGATCAAATATTCAACTGGCTATTTTAGCATGAGTGGGAAATGTTTTAACCGTTGAAACAATAACAGTACCTGGGATTTCTGGCCATTACACTCTAAAACTCCAGATAATATATTTATCTCTACTCTAATGTAAACCCATATCAGAGAATAACCATTGGAAAGCACTGATGATTTGTTAGCAATAACAACAGTGGGTGCATTACAGATAGTTCTGGATTTACAACAGTTCATTTAGTGACCATTCAAAGTTGCAGCGGCACTTTAAAAAAGTGACTTATGACCATTTTTCACACTTACATTGCAGCATCCCCAGGATCACATGATTTACATTTGGTTGCTTGACAACTGACTCATATTTATGACGGTTGCAGTGTCCTAGGATCATGTGACCCCCTTTTGAACCTTCTGATAAAGTCAATGGAGAAGCCAGATTCATTTAACAACCGTGTTACTAATTTAGCAATTACAGGAGTTCGCTTAACAAACATGGCAAGAAAAGTGGTAAAATGGGGCAAAATTCACTTTAAAAATGTCTCACTTAACAACATAAATTCTGGGTTCAGTTATGGTCAAGTTGAGAACTACCCATACTTTTTATTAAATACACATCCAACCTCATCAGAGTTCCCCCAAAAACACAAATTATTGATTAGATGATATATTATTTGTACATGCTTCTGAATGTGATACTTATCAGCTGTGCTAAGTTGTTCTATTTGCCAATGCTTTTGTCATGAATGCAAATGATGTAACTGTTCCAGAAAGTGGGGATAAATCACATAAATTGCAGTTCAGTGAAATAAAGGAACCAGACAGGAGTGTCTGTTGCAGATTACAAAAAAGTCAGGATGGTGGTCACAATTGTGCAATTAATTTCATGTACAGTTGCAAGAAAAAGTATGTGAACCCCTTGGGATTATTGGGAGTTTTGCATGAATTGGTCATAAAATGTGCTCTGAACTTCATCTAAGTCACAACAATAGAAGAACACAGTCTGCTTAAAATAATACTACACAAACATTAGATGTTGCCATGGTTTAATTGAACATAGCATGTAAACATTCACAGTGCAGGGAGGAAAAAGTATGTGAACCTTTGGACTTAATAACTGGTTGACCCTCCTTTGGCAGCAATAACCTCAACCAAACGTTTCCTGTAGTTGCAGATCAGACCTGCACAATGATCTGGAGTAATTTTGGACCATTCCTCTTCACAAAACTGTTTCAGTGTAGCAATATTCTTGGGATGTCTGGTGTGAATAGGTCTCTTAAGGTTATGCCACAGCATTTCAATCGGGTTGAGGTCAGGACTCCAGAAGGCATATTCTGTGCTGTTTAAGCCATTTTTTTGTTGAAATACTTGTATGCTTTGGGTCATTGTCCCGTTGCATCACCCATCCTCTGTGGAGCTTCAGTTGGCAGACAGATGGTCGTACGTTTTCCTGCAAAATGTCTTGATAAACTCTGGAATTCATTTTCCCATCAATGACAACAATCCATCCAGGCCCTGAGGCAGCAAAGCAGCCCCAAACCACGATGCTTCCTCCGCCATGTTTTACAGTGGGGATGAGGTTTTGATGTTGGTGTGCTGTGCCTTTTTTTCTCCACACATCGTGTTGTGTGTTCTTCCCAAACAACTCAATTTTGGTTTCATCTGTCCACAGTATATTTTGCCAGTAGTGCTGTGGAACATCCAGGTGCTCTTTTGCAAACTTCAAACGTGCTGCAATTTTTTTTTGGACAGCAATGGCTTCCTCCGTGGTGTCCTCCCATGTACTCCATTCTTGTTTAATGTTTTCCTTATTGTAGATGTGTCAACAAAAATGTTAGCATGTGCCAGAGATTTCTGTAGGACTTTAGCTGACACTCTAGGATTCTTTTTACCTCATGAAGCATTCTGCGCTGTGCTCTTGCAGTCATTTTTACAGGATGATCATGCCTAGGGAGAGTAGCAACAGTGCTAAACTTTCTCCATTTGAAGGCAGTCTGTCTTACCGTGGACATATGAACATCAAGGCTTTTGGAGATACTTTTGTAACCCTTTCCAGCTTCATGCAAGTCAACAATTCTTGATCGTAGGTCTTCTGAGAGCTCTTTTCTGCGAGGCATGGTTCACATCAGACAGTGTTTCTTGAAACCAGTAAACCCAAAACAGGTGTGTGTTTTTAAAGGGCAGGACAACAGTCAGCAACACATCCAATATCATCACACTGATTGGAGTCAAGGTTGGCTCACTCCTGGTTCCAATTAGCTCTTGGAGAAGTCATTAGGCTAGGGGCTCACATACTTTTTCCTTCCTGCACTGTGAATGTTTACATGTTATGTTCAATTAAACCATGGCAACATCTAATGTTTGTGTAGTATTATTTTAAGCAGACTGTGTTCTTTTATTGTTGTGACTTAGATGAAGTTCAGAGCACATTTTATGACCAATTCATGCAAAACTCCATGTACTCCCAAGGGGTTCACATACTTTTTCTTGCAACTGTACATCCTAGGGTTTTGATCATATAGTTGTGGCCACCATTTTGTTTTGTTTTGTTTACTTCCTATCTCCTTGTAGATATTCCTGCAGATGTTCAGGAATGTGATAATCCATTCTTTTAATTGATAACATATGGTACTATTCTAAAAGTTTTGAATTTAAAGAAAGTAGCATCATCTCATATAATAATGTATTTCCTATAGAAACGAGTTGGAGACTTTAAAGTGAGCTTAAAATGGCATCTGTATATTTACTGTTCTCAAGCTGCTTATATTGCCTTCTCCCCAGAAAGCAGATATTCAAGAAATTGTATACAGTAAAGCTTTGTTAATTTTGTTGTTATCTCCACTAAGTTTTCCCCAAACTAGTGAAGTGCAAAAGGAGCGTAAAAATTTTTGAAAGAAGAAAAAGTTTTGAAAGTCAGCGTGGAAAATATGGAGCAATGGCAAACTAAGCATTCCAATAATTTTCATGTTATTGGCATGTTCTGGCATTTCCTTACTACCCTTATTATTATTTCTATTATTTTTACTTCTAATATTTAATTGAGACAACTGTCTGGCATATATATGAAATTGATGAGATAATTGAGCTGATTAGGCTTTTTTTTTTTTTGGATGGATTAGATCCGAGATGGTGATACTGAGAGAGCTCCTTTAATCAACAAGTTCTGTGGAAATATGCTTCCTTCTGCAATCACTTCTAATCAAAGTAGCCTCTGGATCAAGTTCAAATCTGATATTTCAGTTAATACTTCTAACTTCAGGGCCACTTACGAAGTTCGTAAGTGAAACAACCAACTTAAGGTAAGGTAGCAACTTTCATAAAGTTCTAGGGCAGTGATGGTGAACATTTTAGACACCGGGTGCCCAAAATGCGCATGCGCATGTCCAAACTGAAAGAGGTGTGTGTGTGTGTGTGTGTGTGTGCGTGCGCACGCGTACAAACATGCGCATGTGTGGACATGCATGAACATGCACATGTGTGGACATGCATGCATGTGCAGCAGAGACCTGAAGACCAGCTGGCCTGCGGAAGGCGGGGCATCTCATCACCGGCAGTGCTGCACGAGTTAAGATCTTTTTCTATCGTGAGCTTCTGTTTCATCGTTTGCAGGGAAACAGAAGCTCATGAAAGAAATGTCATGGAGATTTGACCTGGGGCAATAGTGCAAGTGTCAGCAGAGAGGGCACGCATGCCGTAGGTTTGATATCATGGTTCTAGGATATCTAGTAACTTCATGGTCAAACTATGTTGTAAATTCTGTGGACTATTTTAAATGGACCAAAAATGGGAATCTTAATGATCTTGGAAAAGGTGACATAATTTTCTTTCAATCTCACCCATTGCTGTCCTGAAGCAGTTTAGCCTTATAATAGGTTGTTTTACTGTCCAGCAGGTATTTTAGAAGACAGTAATCTTGCCACATTTCAGTCAGATTTCTCTAAGGATCTGAGTGCAATACTTTTTTTCATGAATTCTACTCTCATCACTTTTACATAGTAGATAGTGGGGATAAGGAAAGGCTGCAATAGTGGCCTTCAAACAATTCAGCAGAAAACCTATAGATAAATTGTTTTGATTAAGTTCCAAACTCCCCCTTATAAATACAGCTGCTCCAAGTTGGATATTATTTAAAAAGTACGCACTTTTAAAAAATCAGCCAGTTAGTCATTTCATAGACTAATCTAGCTCTATTTAATAATGCAATAGTTCTCTTATAGTTAAATGTGGGATAGAAGGTAAGGATTTATGCACCGTAGCTGGTCTTTGGTACTTGGAAGTAGTGGAAAGAGTGTGATTTAGAGCAGATTAAATTTATTTCATGAGGCGAATGAATTCATGCATAGGTGAAATATTGTAGGTCCATCATAAGCAAGAGAGGCAGAGAAGAAGAATCTGGAGCTTGCAGTTAGTAATTGCTTAATTTAAATAATAGTTCTAAATTTCAGAGATCCCCATCTTATTATCTAGCCCACCTCAATGTAAATATCAAAATGATATAATGTCTGTAACAACCTCTCCAATAGCAAGATAACTCTTATCGTAATTAATTCACTGCTTGGAATCCCCCCTATGATTTTTGCTTTAAATTTTCATCTAATAGAGATAGCTTTTCAAAGTCTAAATTGTAATATTAAATGATACTAAAGAGCAATCTATAAATGTACTACTGTATGTGGAATAAACAATCATGTCCATGTTAGTCAACATTCTTCAAATAGTTTGTCAATATTCATTACTAAACTAATTCTCCATTTCTCTTATTATATTATATTATATTATATTATATTATATTATATTATATTATATTATATTATATTATCAAATAGATCAACAGATGATGCTGTTAATATGACTCTGCACTACATCCTACAACATCCTGAATCTCCAAAGACCAAAAGTCCTCTTTATAGAGTTCAGCTCAGCATTCAATACCATCATTCCAGATATTCTTCTGACTAAACTAAATCAGCTAGCTGTACCTGACCACACTTGTAAATGGATAATAAGCTTCCTAACAGGCAGGAAACAACAGGCAAAATCACATCAGAAGCCCACCCACCCCCCCACGGCTGTGTGCTCTCTCCATTTCTTTTCTCTGTATACACCAATGACTGCATCTCAAAAGATCCCTCTGTTAAAAGTACTGAAGTTTGCATATGGTACAACAGTGATTGGTCTCATTCGAGACAACGAAGAATCTGCATACAGACAGGAGGTTCAACAACTAACCTTGTGGTGCAACTGGAGCAATCTTGAACTAAACACACTCAAAACCATAGAAATAGTGGTAGATTTTAGGAGAAACCCTCCTATACTACCACCTCTTACAATACTAGACAACACAGTATCAGCAGTAGAGGCCTTCAAGTTTCTAGCTTCTATTATATCTCAAGACTTAAAATGGACATCTAACATCAAAAACATCATCAAAAAAGCACAACAAAGAATGTTCTTTCTGCGCCAACTCAGAAAGCTCAAACTGCCCAAAGAGCTGCTGATTTAGTTCTACAGAGGAATTATTGAGTCTGTCATCTGCGCCTTTATAACTGTCTGGTTTGGCTCTGCAATCAAACAAGGCAGGCACAGACTTCAATGGCTAATTAGAACTGCCAAAAAACAAACAAACCACAATTGCTACCAACCTGCCTTCCATTGAGGATCTGTATACTGCACAAGTCAAAAAGGGCTGTGAAAATATCTACAGACCCCTCGCATCCTGGACATAAATTGTTTCAACTTTTACCCTCAAAACAACGCTATAGGGCACTGCACACCAGAACAACTAGACAGAAGAACAGTTTTTTCCCAAATGCCACCACTCTGCTAAACAACTAATTCCCACAACACTCTCAAATTATTTACCAAGACTGTATTACTATTATTCTTCTCATCCTTCCTATTACCTATCTCCTCCCACTTATGAATATAACCATGTTGCTTGTATTTAGAAGAATAGAATATAACTTTATTATGGCCATAGACCAGCAATAGACATCACTGTTCCATGTTGCTTGTATTTTATTATTTATATTGTTCTGTTTGTTTCCTAGTATGATTTGATTGCTTATTAGTAACCGATGGCTATCACTAAGTGTTGCATCTTATAATTCTTTGTGAATGTTTTTTTTCTTTTTTCCCTTATATGTACACTGAGAGCAAAGGCAAATTCCTTGTGTGTCCAATCACACTTGGCCAATAAAGAATTCTATTCTATTCTTGGCAGCTTGTGGGGGATCCTTGTTTGGTGAAGGGGTCATCAGATCTCCCTACTTTACCAGACCATTGGCAAAGGGCCGTATCTGTGAATGTGAATGGCCGTATCTGAATCTGAAGACAATATTGTGATTCTTAATTTCATTAATTTTTGTATCTATAATGTCACTACTTGCAATTCAGTTTATGTGGAGGTAATTTTTTTTTAAAAGGAAATTATTCTGCAAACCAAAAATTGCAAAGGCCATAGATACCACCGGCTTTGTCCCTTCAAAAAATTACTCATATTTAATTTATATACCATTAGAATCTAAAGTCTCTAAAAGTTATCAATGAAATATAATATTTATCATAACAGAAAGGGAAAACATAAACTCTGTTTAAATGAAATTTAAAGTAATCTGTTTCGGATTTGGTCACTTTGATCCTTGACTCAAAGGCCAAACATAATGCTTGGCTTGGAAAATTGAAATATGGGAGGGGGGTTTAATCAAGGTTAGATTGATCCCTTAATTCTAATGTATTTGCTTGAGCTGAAATTGGTGGGATTCATACTTTGAGAATACCTACTTAGGACTAAAAGGCAATGCAGGTTTATACATTATTGTAAACTTCATTCAGTAGGCAGTCTAATATGCAATTACAAGAATTGTTTTTGGTAACAATTAACTTTAGGCAACGGTGTCCTAGTTGATGAGGTAGAATTACTTAAATACTTCATAATAATAAAGCAAGAGTTTTAGGAATTTGCACTTCTCAAAATAATAATATGTAGAGTAAAACATCTATGTTGTTTTTACAAAGTAGAATACAGCTCTACTTTTCAGCTCTACATAGAGACAAAGGAATAGACAAGTTTCAGATAAGGCAGAAGAACATGGGATAAGACAGATAACCTCAGATGGATAATAGAGAGAACAAGCAGAGATAAGAAGCAATAACACAATAAACCTTTGCTTTATTGATTCAGCAAGGCCTTTTCCTGTGTGATGCCAGAATGTGGAATATGTTAAAACTAATAACATTCTAAGTGTGCCAGAATATAAGATTATTCTTCTGATGAATATTTAAAGTGAAGCAGAATTGAAAGAATCAGAATGCTTCAGAATAGAAATCAGGATTAAGGGGAAGAGAAGATATGGGAGATGCGAGGCTGAGCCTTAGGGAGGGGTCAAATGTGTCCTAAGTCACAAGTCCCTGTGCCCTGCGAGACATCTTATCTCTTGCTAATTTCCTTTGACCATTAGTTGGTCAGATTCTTTTAGAGATCTTAAGCTTGTCTCTTAGTTAAAGATAGTGTGCTAAAGAAAGTAAGGTAAGATTCATTCACAACATCTGGAGGCAAATTGTTCCACTGATTAATTGTTCTAACTGTCAGGAAATTTCTCCTTAGTTCTAAGCTGCTTCTCTCCTTGATTAGTTTCCACCCACTGCTTCCTGTTCTGCCTTCAGATGCTTTGAAGAATAGTTTGATTCCCTCTTCTTTGTGGCAACCCCTGAGATTTTGGAACACTACTATCATGTCTCCCCTAGTCCTTCTTTTCATGTCTAGTTTATTTATCACAAAGTGCCAACCTGGCAATTTAACCTGAATAATGAAGTTATGTGAGGAATTTCAATCACTCTTTCACAACTTAACTTCTCCCCGGTGGCCCTGGATTTCTTTAACAGCACAACTCAGGAATGATGGGAGTGTAGTGCAGTAGCCTCTGGAGAGCCATCACATCCTCCTTCCTTCCTTCCTTCCTTCCTTCCTTCCTTCCTTCCTTCCTTCCTTCCTTCCTTCCTTCCTCCCTCCCTCCCTCCCTCCCTCCCTCCCTCCCTCCCTCCTCTGATTTCACCTTCCTTCCTTTAATCCTTTATATTATGGTTCGTTACTGTTAGTATTTATTAAAGAATGCTGTGTATCTTAGAAGCTCTCAGCAAAAATAATAGCAGCTGTTGTTTGTGGCTGAAGCTATCCCGGAGCTGTTATTTACTTACACACAATTTTCAAAGTCTTAAAAATGTCTTTAAAAAGTGATAAGGAAATTGGACAAAAGTAATCTAAAACAGAATAGGAGACAATTTTCTTTCTCTATCCAAAGTCTTGACAGGAATGACTCCCTGTAATATATGTGTTTAGTTCTGTGGTATTTTCATGGGATTGAACTTTTTTCTTTTGCAGATTAGAAATGGCAGCAATGTAACCTCTCCTTTTTTGGAAAAATACTGTGGGAAAGTACTATCCCACCTGTGGTTCATTCAAGACATAACTTGCTTCATATAAAATTCAGAGCTTCATCTATTACAAAATTTGGCTTCATTGCTGAATAAAAGCCTTTTGATATAGGTAAATTCTGGTCCCTCACCAACTCTCCCTTTCCACTGAATTTGTTCCTCAATTATTAGGCAAAATGTAATACAGCATATAAATTAAATGTACCTGTATTTAATGCTGGATGAGAGAATGTGAGGCACTGCAGATTTCACATTCTTCACCTTTGACCATGGCATCAGGATCTTTTAATTCATCAACCATGAGGCAACTTTATAAGACTATAAATTAATATGCATTAATTACATTTCTTATGTATTGCTAGCAGTAACTCCCACTTAGAGAGAGATAAGGCGGTATAATTGAAGATTAGGAAGATAAAATTACTGTAGTTAACCTAGATCTTTGAAATGCTTTTATAGTTCCATTGTTACATTCTTTCTGATTAATATGATAGGAATTTTATTTTCATATGCTATAGCATGTATAAAGTTTTCTTTACAACTATGTAAAACAACTTTTGAACAATTTTGATCATAAAACTGGAGTTTTGTGAAATTTCATATTCAAAAACAAACATTTTCAAACATAATTTGTTTGAAACAAAATGTTTCATGCAAGCCTAATTACCTTGAATCATGTAATGAAAATGTCTTATTTAAATTTCTCCTTTCCTAGTTTAGCTAGAAGGTGGATAAGGCTAGAGTGGAAATAAGAAATTTGTAATCTGGTTGATACATTATCCAGTCATCTGGTTGATTAACCATAGTTTGTCAAATAAGTCAATATAGCACTAAGCCATAAACTATACTTCACAAATCAAGTGACTGGGTTCATATAATGTATTAAGCCAAATCAACTAAATTATATTACAATTTAGTGAAGTACTGGAACCTATTCAATATTTAACAAAAATCAATTCCATTAGACTATGGTAAAAGGAGAACCTGAGATCTGTACAGTGTTAGGAATTACAGATGATTACTCTTTTTTTCTCAGTCCCTTCTTTTCTCTCTCTCTCTAATGCCATATCTTTTTAGATTGTCAGCCTGATTGCAGGGCTTCTCTGTTTTTATTGAAGTATATTCTCTATTGAGAATCTTCCAGATGAAATGCAGGTTACAGGTAGTCCTCAACTTACAATCACAATTAGGATCTGTCTCACTAAGTGATATATGTTCATGAAGTGAATGCTACCCAGTGGTGGGTTTCAAAATTTTTTACTGCCGGTTCTCTGGGTGTGGCTTGGTGGGCGTGGCATGGTTTGGTGGGCATGGCTTGCTGGGCATGGCAAGGGAAGGATACTGTAAAATCTCCATTCTGTTCTCAATCCAGGGGAAGGTTACTGAAAAATCCCCATTTCTTCCTGATCAGCTGGGACTTGGGAGGCAGAGAATAGATGGGGGTGGTGCCAGTCAGAATTTTTACTACCAGTTCTCCAAACTACTCAAAATTTCTGCTACCGGTTCTCCAGAACTGGTCAGAACCTGCTGAAACCTACCTCTGGTGTTACCCAATTTTGCAACTGTTGTAACTTCATAAAATCATGGTTGTTAAGTGAATTGCATTTTCCACCAACTGTCCCATTTTTTAATAATTAATTTTATATATAGCATGTTGTCCAGAGTTACGTTGTTTGAGTTGGGAGGTTGTACATATCTTGAAAATGAATACATAAATAAAAATAAAATATATGATCTTAGTTTAATCTCTTTCTTAGTGGATACAATTTTGCTTGTTTATTATTAGTCTGCTCTTTTATTCTTTCTATTGAATAGAATTTTGGAAAGGAATTATGTAAATGGGATCAACATTCTGCCCATCAGCAAGATAATTTTTTTTAAAAATGTGGACAGATTGGGACTAAAATTTCTTTGGGTAGAAACTAGCAAAAAAAAAAAAAGATGGAGTTTAGAAATGGGCTGTATTCATCTGGGAGCTATAAAGAAAAAATAATTGAGAGGAAAATAACCCCCCATCAATTCATCCTTGTGAGAAGAGTTGGGCAATGATTGGAAAGTTGTCAGTTCTTCCATACTTACCCTCTTCCCTTTTCCATTCTGGTCACATAACCCAGAAGACAAGGATTTTAAAGAGATGGGGGGAAAATTCAGGAAGCTATTCAGGATGCAATCTTTCCCTGATTTTATAGAATGTGTCTGTATGAGTGCTAGGTTTTGAAAGACAAAACAGATAGTTTTATCCCATTCCCTCCAGTTTTTTTATATTTCTTTTCTTTTTGAGAAGGGAGGCAGTGTTGGAGAGCAATTCAACCATTTAGATTTTTTTTTGAGAATTACATTGATCTGTAGCTAATGTAGAATATTTGTGCAGTTACCAGGAGCTAAAATAAACTTGATGGCACCCAATTAACTAAATGATTTGCAACTATAGCAGACAAAAGTTATTGGTAGTGCATAACACTCTGGGAATAGTTGCTTATATAACTTTCAGAGGTGTATTCTACATTTCCTTTCTCTGAGCATACTCAAGATTCAATGGGTCTTTCAGGAAATAACAGGTTCCTCTGAACTGATAGCTCTGGAATAATATTTATTGAAAATCTGGCAGTTATGAATGAGTTAGGAAATGAAAGCATACCAAAGCAGATGAGTAACTAAAACAAAACAGGAACAGAACAAAAACTCATCTAGAAATCCATTTTTACCAAAGTTGCTATACCAAACAAAATCAGATGTCAACTTCTTTTAAAATAAATATTTCTTTAGCACTTCAACTTGGAAAAAGCTGCCATCATTACTTTATAATAATATGTTGTCTGAACTTGTGTACTTTAAGGCCTATGTAACTTGGCTTCATTGGTGTGTGGTCCATGCTATGGCCCTTGCAACAGAAGAATGCTGCCTGCAAAAGTAGAGAACTGTTGGCTTTCTAAATATTGCTGAAGTACAGCATCCCTCTCTTTTCACTGGTTGGGCTGATGAATATATTTCTATAATTCCTGGAAGTCCTTTAGTCTAATCCCCTACCTAGATCAGGAATCCTCAGAGCATCCAAGACAAATGGTTACCCAACTTTGTTTATAAAAACTATCAGTAATGCAAGCACCTACAGCTCCAGAAAACAGGCTGTCCTACTGCTTCATATGAAATTTCCATTAATTTTCTCTGTTGATCTATCTTTGTAAAGCTTCTACACACTGGTTTTTGTCCTATTCTTAGGCACTACAGAGAATACAAGTTGTCCTCACTTAATGACCACTTCAGGGTGGGTTCTACTTACCTCCGCTACTGGTTCGCAACGGGAGCACGTGCATGTGCTTCTGCGCATACACACAAGCTTCTGCACATGTGCAGATCATTCATTATGACGTCTGGGCAGGTGGGTGGAGCCTCCCACTGCCATTATTACCGGTTTGCAAGAACCAGACCGAACTGGGAGCAACCCAACACTGGACTACTTGTTCAACGATCATTTGAACAATGGCACTGAATGCTTGGTACTTTAGTCCTTGAATTCTGACCTTTGCAGAATCCCCTTAGTCATGTGATTGTGAGCTTGGAGCTCAGCACCTGACTCACAATTATGACATTGTAGCATCCTGCAATCACCATCTGTGACTTTACTGCTAGCTGAAAAGCAAAGTCAGTGGGGAAGCCAGTCGCAAATGCCATTATCAACAGAGGACTACCTGTAAATCCAAACTGTCTTCCCTATGGAACTATACATTTCAGTATTGGGACAGTGCTGTTAAGTCTCCCCTTAGCTTTTTCCCCACACTAAACATAGTGTGGAAAATAGTTTTTTTAACCATTTTTCATAGCAGTCTGGGCCAAGCCTTTCATCATTTTGGCTGTTTTTTTAATCCTTTCTAAATCCTCAGCATCCTTCTTGTACTGGACTCAATATTCCAGATGCAGTCTGGCTGCCACAGGATAGTACAGAATTATCAATCAATTTAACCAACATCGTATCTTGGTTAATGCTGGACTGACACTTTTTGCAATTATAGCACAATTGCTATCTCATGCTCAATCTATGTTTATCAGGTCACCCCAATCCTGCAGACACATATTACAACAATTGTAACTAAATTTGATAAACCAAGTGCTTAGCTTTAATAGTTATGAAATTATACATTCTTATTTTTGTTCATTTTTTGGTGTGCCTTATGGTAACCTTTGCTGGCAATAGTTCAGTCAAATCGAACGATGAGTTTAGTATCAGTTAAGTTATAAATTATTGTATTTTTTCGATCTTTTTAAATAGAAAGCACAATTCTATTTTCCAAGATTGAAAAATTAATCATTTGGAGTAAATCTTTCCAAGATGGTATATCTAACATGTCTTTTGCAACTAGTTGGGAATCTACTTATCATAGAGCAATCCTTTTTCATTCCTTCTTATTTCATCTTTTGGACAATTTGGGATATATGTTTATATTTCAGAGATTCTACTGAATAATCTTAAAATAGAAGGTGAAGAGGACATTTTGTACTTTAGAGCAGCAACCCCCAATCTGAGAATAATATCCGCTTAGATGGTACCTAGATCATAAACAGCTGAAAGCAGATCTGCCTTGTCCAATGAAGGACCATAAATTCAGGGTAGGAGATTTTATTTAAGGTTTCTTGAATATACAAAATCTTAGCTGTTGTTTGTACTCCTCTTCCCTGAATTGGTCAGATTAAGTTAATCAATTATGTTGCCTTGTATTAACAATGGCAAGATTCCAAGTGTCAATACTTCCATTGCCTTCAGAAAAAGAATATGTTCTGCTGAGGATGCAAGAAAATTTGGAGGAACTTACAAATAGTACAAATTGCTAATTCTCCAGGGAGCTATCCATATCCCTTGACTAGGGGACATCAGATTTAAAAAAATCATCAATGATGCAAGAATCTTTATTTGGCATTTAGAATAATGAATGTTTCACTTTTGGAAAACAGATGGAAAGAAATATGTCTGCCACATTTTTCCTAGCTTTGTTGTGCAAGCATAGATCAGCAAGAGGCAACCAAATAATGTTTTAATCTTCTGTTGTCTGTTTTTACAGTTTATCATCCAATAGTTCATTGTCCTTTCTACTGTAGAGCTAATCTGATCATTTTTACTGAAAGCCAGCTAGATCTTTCCATTTTTGTCTATTGACTAAACTTTGTGCATATATTATTCCATATGATCATTCTTTTCTTTCAATATGTAATTCATATGTTGAAAATTAACACAACAGAAGTTTTTCTATGTTTTGGTTAACTTAGCGAAACTTCTATGGGGCTTCGGCCAACAACAAAAAGTGAAAAATAAAACTTTGTTTTTAATTCACATTAGGAGCATTCAATCCAATAGCTGAATGCTGTATTACCAAAAGATTTTCCTTGCTTCAGTGAGAAGCATGGGAAACAGACGAATTACTGTAATGGTTTTGGATGGAACTCCAAGCAAGAAAGCTAGCCAAGCAGGATGTTCATATTTAATCTTTTCAGTCATTTGTATTTAATCTCTTATAGCCATTGTGCAATACTGAGCAATACTGAACAATGGAAAGTGGGCATATCCCAGCCCACTTTCCATTGCTCCTTAGATTTCTAAATCCCTTCTTGAGTTCTGTGCAAGTCTCTAGTATTTTGATCAGAAGTCAGCTGATTCCTTTTGGGAAAGTAGAATGGGCAGCTAAATTCTATGCTTCCATAACTATATTCAAATGTTATTATGAAAGGATTGTATTATAAGAGAATAGGATGTTTCCAAATAAAACATGTATAGCATTTTCAAGGTATGTTCATACAAGGCCTATTGATTAGTCAATATAGCATTTTTTTCCCTGAAAAATATTTAAAATAACTGGTCTTTTTCCATAACATTGTGATTGTTCTTCACAGCTGAACACAATTCTGAGAATAGCTTTAGCTGCTTTAGAGAATGACAGTAAGGTGCTAATTCCTTTTTGGGTGTATAAAGAACCACCTTTTCAAAGTAATATCTAAAGCATTGTATTACCCCAAAACGAATCTTCCTTTTATAAGTTGGAACACTTAGTAAAGTAATTCCAAGTCAACACTTGGAACACTGCATTCAGTTTTGGTCGCCATAATGTAAAAAAGATGTGGAGACTCTAGAAAGAGTGCAGAGAAGAGCAACAAATATGATTAGGGGACTGGAAGGTAAAACATATGAAGAATGGTTGCAGGAACTGGGTATGGGGACTGGAAAAGAGCTGATGTAGTTCCCATCTTCAAAAAAAGGGAGAAAAATAGATCCAGGAAACTACAGACCTATCAGCCTGACCTCAATACCAGGGAAAATTCTGGAAAATATAATCAAGCAACAAATCAGCGAACACCTACGAGCAAACAAAGTAATAACCAAAAGCCAACATGTGTTTGCCAAAAACAGATCATGCCAGACTAATCTTATTGCATTCTTTGGCAAGATGACAAAATTAGTGGACCAGAGGAATGCTGTCAATATAATTTGCTTGGACTTCAGTAAGACATCTGTAAAGTAGACTATAACCTACTACTAAATAAAATAGAAAAATGTGGGTTAGACAGCATCACCACCACATGGATTCATAACTGCATAACCAATCACCTTCAGTGGAACTGCATCTACATGGAGGGAAGTATGTAGTGGGGTACCCCAAGGCTCTGTTTGAGGTCCAGTACTCTTCAACATCTTCATCAATGATTTGGATAAGGGAATAAATGGAGAACTCATTAAATTTGCAAATGACACCAAGCTAGCAGGAATAGCCAACACTCCGGTAAGTAGGCTTAAGATACAGAAGGATCTTGTCAGACTTGAACATTGGGCACTATCTAACAAAATGAAATTCAATGGTGAAAAAAGTAAGGTTCTACATTTAGACAAAAAAAAAAAACCAAAATGCACAGGTACAGTATATGTGGTACCTCTTTCAATAGTAATAACTGTGAGAGGGATCTTGGAGTCCTAGTGGACAACCATTTTAATATGAGCCAGCAGTATGCAGCAGCTGCCAAAAAAGCCAACACAGTTCTAAGCTGGATAACAGAGAGATAGAATCAAGACCACGTGAAGTGTTAATACTACTTTATAATGCCTTAGTAAGGCCACACTTGGAATACTCCATCCAGGTTTGGTCAACACAATGTAAAAAAGATGTGGAGACTCTAGAAAGTGTGCAGAGAAAAGCAACAAAGATGATTAGGGGACTGGAGGCTAAAACATGAAGAACAGTTGCAGGAACTGGGTATGTCTACTTTAATGAAAAGAAGGACTAGGGGAGACATGATAGCAGTGTTCCAATATCTCACAAGCTGCCACAAAGAAAAGGGAGTCAAGCCAAGGGTGAAATCCTGCAAGTTCTGACAGGTTCTGGAGAACCAGTAGTGGAGATTTTGAGTAGTTCGGAGAACCAGCAAATACCACCTCTGGCTGGCCCCAGAGTTGGGTAGGAATGGAGATTTTGCAATTTCCTTCCCCACATGTGGGGTGGGAATGGAGATTTTGCAGTATCCTTTTCCTGCCACGCCCTCCAAGCCACACCCACCAAACCACACCACACTCACCAAGCCATGCCCACAGAACCGATAGTAAAAAAAAAATTGGATTTCACTACTGAGTCAAGCTATTCTCCAAAGCACCTGACGTAAGGACAAAAAGCAATGAGTGGAAACTAATGAAGGAGAGAAGCAACTTAGAACTAAGGAAAAATTTCCTTACAGAACAATTAATCAGTGGAACAACTTGTTTCCAGAAGTTGTGAATGCTCCAACACTGGAAATTTTAAAGAAGAGATTGGATAACCATTTGTCTGAAGTGGTGTAGGGTTTCCTGCCTAAAAAAAAGGGAGACTCATATTGTATTGTATCGTATCATATATCATATCACCACACAACACAACACAACACAACACAACACAACATAATAACAGAGTCGGAAGGGAACTTGGAGGTCTTCTAGTCCAACCCGCTGCTTAGGCAGGAAACCCTACACCACTTCAGACAAATGGTTATTCAACATTTTCTTAAAAACTTCATGTTGGAGTATTTACAACTTCTGGAGGCAAGTTGTTCCGCTGATTAATTGTTCTAACTGTCAGGAAATTTCTCCTTCGTTCTAAGTT